>MU843568.1:0-115954 GCA_030867255.1 Colletotrichum somersetense
CGGTGAGGACTGAACTCGAGACCCTTCTCCATTTTAACAACTCCAAGTTCAAGGACATGATCACAAGGAACAATAGGCCGTGACTAGAAGCAATGCTTGTAAAATCAAAAAGTTTCTTCCGCGGTATGCTGTCCGAAAGAGGGAAATTGACACAGCATAGGCCACACTCTATTAAACAACAGCTCTGGCTAGCAGAGGATACACGGTCAGTTGAAACAGTCTCTACGCGCGTGAACTAAGGACGGGTAATTATCTGATATGTCGAAATCCACTCGACTTTACAGTGCTAGCAAAAGCTTTTCGAATGCGTAAAAATGGCGATTACATAAGAACCTGTGACTCCATGTTGAGAATACCATCGTTGCCTAATGGGCAGAGGTGTTTGATCGAATGCATCAGTGGCTCTCGATCAAGCCTGGACGGAAACGGCGATTCAACAGAACGACTATGTGCTGTTGGTTAATAAACTTTGGTTTTGTTAGGTTATTTAAGCCTATTATAAGCCAACTGCGCTGCCATCCTGGACCAAACTTACCGTTGTCGCTTTGCGCTTTGGGGTAAAAAGGTTTAACGGGCCCAACTATGAAAATAACCAGCTAGAGACGTTTCAATATCATCACAACGATGAAAGTAGAGACCTCGCCGTTTTCTTCCAGAACAATGACAAATCTTGAAGCGTCGTGCCAAAGCTAAGACATTGCTAAAAAGCTATCCGAGCCCGGGTCGTATGTCATAATTATGACGCTTCGGATGCTCGAAAAGAATATTTTTGAAAACGGCAAAGTGATTGATAGGAAATGGGCCGAGGTGTTCAAAGCCGTCAAGTATACATGGAGATGAGGTCTCCAGAAAAGACTTCCGCTAGTTATCATGGATTCTCGAACTCAACTCACGCCAAGCAAGCAATGGGCAACGTGTGTCTATAACCATTTCTATCCGTGGTATCATATATATCCTCTTTCAGTGCTTGAACTCCAAATCTCCCGTCGTAAATCGTTCAAACTTGACTCTCGCAGTGTCAACGCCTTGGTTGATTAGATACTGCGACATTTCGGTCATGAAGATCTCAGGACCGCAGATATAGTACTCGGCGCCACCGTGGCCGATATAAAGTTCTGAGGGGTCAATCCGAGTGAGATCCATACGGAGGCCAAAGTCGCTCGTTGAGGAAATCGAGTCGACGGCATCGGCATCGGCAATCTGAGAGCGGAAAAATTTAGTGCTGAAATTGACGCGTTTTGATGCAATTTTGCGGATATGATCCTCGAAGGGTGCTGCGCGGGCTGAGCAGTGAATCCAAGAGATGGGGCGGACGGCCTGACGGTCGATGATGGTGTTGCAGATGGACATGAGGGGAGTGACGCCAACACCAGCGGAGATAAGGACGACAGGCTGGGTACCGGCGGCGTTGGTATCGAAGAAAAAATCGCCGGTAGGGTGCGCCAGCTCGACAAGGTCGCCGGGCTTCTTCTCGTTGATGAGGTAGTTGGAGACGACGCCCGGGTTGAGGTTGATGACAGCGCTACCTTTGCCGACCTTGACGCCTTGATCTCGTTTGACGGTGATGCGATAGTAGTCAGGGCGCGGCGCGTCACTGAGCGAGTACTGCCGTGATTGCAAGTGACCCAGTGCCGGGATGTTCATACGAATCGAGGTGTACTGGCCAGGATAGAAGTCTGGAAGTTGCTTGCCGTCCTCGGGAACCATATAAAAGGAGAAGATGTCGTCCGTCTCGGCAACCTTGCGCTCAATGCGAAACTTGCGCCATCCTGTCCAGTTGTCTTCGTCGAATCCACGGTACATGTGGGCCTCGCGGCCAATAAGCATCTTGGCCAAGATCCAGTAGGCCTTTGTCCATGCTTCACGAATCTCTGGTGTCATGGTCGGGCCAAGAACTTGGCCGAATGCCTGGATGAGGTACTTGCCGACGATATCATAATGTTCAGGCTGGATACCCAGGGAGCAATGCTTATTGCACATGCGCTCGAGTTTGGGGATGAGCTCGCTGATGTGGTTGAGGTTGGCTGCGAAGGTAAGAATGACACCTGTCAAGGCACGAGGCTGACGGCCGTTGGCCTGGTTAACTTTGTTAAAGTAGTCGTGAAGTTCCGGATGGGCGCGGAGCATATTGGCATAGAACATGGAGGTGATGGTCTCGCCATGCTCCCGGAGAGCGGGAATCGTGCTCCTGACAAGCTGTGATTGCTTGTATGTCAAGGCCATGATTGTGGTTATCAGACAAGACCTTTCTTTGGTCGTTGGCTGATGAGTTTGGAGCTCTCGGCCGATATAGAACGGTTTCGGCGCTGGTAACAAACTCACTCACCACTTCAGGTTTGTTGGTGCGTTCGGATTTCTGGACTCGGCGGGAGATCAGGGGGTTAGGTGATCGAAGCATACAGTTAATAAAAATAAAAATAAAAATAAAAGGAGGGTATAAAGATGTAATCCAAAGACTAGGCCAAAAGTCTGGTGAATAGGCTATAGAGGGCTGGACCGCAGAATTGGGAAACACATGAAGAAAGCCATTTGAGGGCTAGGCTGGACCCCACGGGAAAGATATATATAGTCCGCCAGATACGGTAAAAGTTGAACTTGCATAGAGCCACACCGATGGGCAGACCACAGTCTGGCGCTATCCTCTTTTCCCCTTCGTTGTGCGAAGTTTCCGTGTGGGCTAAAATCATGTGCTCAGGGGGGGGGGGGGGCGTGTGCTTAGATTCAGGCACCGGCCGTATCAACGATCTAATATCGTATGATGTTTATATCATGTTGCAAAAGACAAGCCGGTTCCCCGTCTGAACACAATTCTCATGGTTGGTCCATGCATGGGTCCATGGCCGTAAAACCCGCAATGAGGAATGCTGTGCATATGCATCGGTAAGTTCGAGGAACGGCATCACGGGCAATCGGCCTTCCGCGTTGAACCGAGCTGCATTGCAAGATTTAGCAGATCTGTTCAATGGGGTTATAGATTAAAAGTCGGTGTCACTCTTTACATGCCGAGCATACCCGGACCGGTTCACTGGCGACATGGGGAGGGGGGGGAGGCATGGACATTGACAGGGTCAGTCACTAAACCCTGAGGGTAAATTCGAAGGCTGTCCAGTGGGACAGCCTGCGAGCCGAAAGCAGCTCGGGATGCCTCAGCAAATATGCTAGAGGGGCAGAATAGCAGTGGACATGTGCATTACAATGGACTTGGTTGCTTAGAAACATAGACTTGTGGCAGGAGTGCTTCAGTCGGCCTGCGGTGGGAAGTCGGGGAGGTCGGGCGTCCCGGGAATAACATTCTTTCAGGTGTGCTTTATTAACAGACCACAGCATCGAACCCTATGTCAAGGTTGGGTACATACACGCGGGAATTTTTGAAGATTCGGACGCGGAGAGTTTAACGGTGCGGCTCGACCTTGTCCCTAACAGGATAAACGTCAGTAACACGCGATTTTCAGCGGGGAAGACGCCATGCTACATTAGGGAACTGCCGAATTGCGGTTACAAACTCGTATGATAAGTTCATGGCTGCCGAGATGCCCAGCTCGAGGCCGACGGGGCCACCCGATTATATCACACATCGATGAAAGTTTCGCCCTTACACCCAGGTTGCTACAAACATCACAAAGAGGGCGCGTAGAAGGCAATGCATGCACAGTTGCGTTCCTTTATTCAATGGAGAAAACATTTATGCCTCTGCTTCTTTTCCCTTCTCTTCGAATATCTACCCGCTCGAAGTGGGAAATTGCTATCTCTCTGAGTTTCGCATATGCCAATTAACTCTAATAACGAATCAAACCTAATCCATGGTAAATGGGAAGAACAGTTCCTCTCGGCAAAGTGGTCAAATTGTGGTCGAATATCAGTTTCGGCTTCTTTCAAGTGGTGGTGATGGATTTGATTTGTCTTCCTACTCACTGGCCAATTCAAGCAAAGTGCGCCCCGATCGTTTCACTAGCAGGGATCCGTTAATGACTCAACATTTGCCATGCTATTTCTGAATCTAAAGCCATTGACCGCCATTGATACCCAAGATCATATTCCTGACGTTTCACCACGCCACGAACTTCACGCTCATCCTCGTTCAACTTCGCTTATTAGCACAATGGACTCGGAACGGGACGCCATCGCCCGTTGGCCACGTTGATGGTTGGGATTCCATGGGCCAGCAACGTTCTGTGGCCCCATCAGTCATCCTAAATAAACTCCGCATATACCCCCAAAGTTAAGGCTTGCTACTGCTCTAGACCGGAAACAATCGGCGGATTGAAGTACCGTAAATAGTGGCATGGACCCGCGCGTTTGCTAGATTTCCAATGTAACATCCAACCGCCGAAGCGCAGTTCAGTAATCAGAATGGCCGTGTAGGCTTGCAACATGCACGCGTCGCCACAGACAAGCTGATTGAACCTAGAAGAGCACAACCTCAGCTAGAGCATTTCCAGCAAAAGGCATAAGACGTACTAGTTCTTCCTCGCCTAAGCCTAACGAGCAGGTGGCCCCAAGGCCTGGCCTCATTGCTCAGTGGGCCGAGGCACACTAAGAGTCGTAAAGTGACATGTCGTTTTTTAGAATGTTTCCCCCTTTTGCAAACCTAGGAGCTCATGGGGGAGAGCTAGTTGTTTCCAGTATGTTTTCGGTACTATCACAGTTAACCAGACCCGCATACAGCGTTCTTCAATGATGGCGACCGTTTTATTTGCTATTTGTTTGTACCAAAGTCTTGCTCCAACATGCCTGCTGCATCATCTATTCACATGTCCCGACGTATTAGTAACTTGGTTTTGGCACGCAGACATTGTCGCAGAGTTCATCTGTCCCAACTAGCATGGCAGTCTTTTTACCTTCCTTCTTTCTTTTTCTCGTAAATTTGCTCGTCGACACAAGCGATATTTGCCCATTTGCCGATTTGATAGCTGAGAAACGAACAGCCAGCCAGTGATCTGGGTCGCTTGAGATAGCCCATGCTTCCGAACCAATTCCGAACCACGAGGCCTCCAAACTAATAAAACCACAGTTTCTACGCGATCATGCACTGAAAGGAAGTAATAAGAATGTTTGCAGTAACCCCTCCCCAATATGATCACCACTTGGCTGTGCGACAATAGAGTAACTACTGCGAAACCTAGAAGTTTGGACTGATACCGTGCGAGCAAATTTTTATCATGTCTCCATACGCGACAGTGGCGAAAACTCGTTTAATTCTACAAGAATCAAGTCCTTATAATTACCTCGCTGGAAGAATATGATTCGAGAGCTCGGCAATCAAATGTCGTCCACATATCTGTGGCAATCACCGTTTGTTTCCCGACGCCCTCCTTCTCAGACATAAGGCATATTAGCTAGTTGTCATTGATTGGTCGTGGTCTAGGCACATTGTCAGTACAGTATTTTCGATGGCTGTAGTGCGATGATGTTGTAATTTTGGAGAGCAGACGCCGGGGCATCCGATTATGAGCTTCAACCATGAAGCGGGCGTGGACTGTATTTATATCTTCAGCTCTCAGTAGCTGGCTTCCCACATCACTATGCTATATTATTAACAATTTTATTTTTCTGATCTAGATTTCTGACACTCTTATCACATAACATACTTTTTTTGTATTGAGGATAACTAGCGAAGGTGTGAGATAATCTTCGTGAGCAATGTGATCAGCCAGTTGAGGACATCAATCATCTGAACAGTGCATTGGAATGTGAGACTAGATTCTTTATAAATCCTATGAGGCAATGACCTCAAATTCATACAGACATCTACGACATAACGGTAGTGAGAGCCAGCCCTTGTAAATTTGGATATACACGTGGTTGTCACGTTCATTAGTCGCTTCCTCACGGTAGGATTTCTAGGATTCGGAGCTAAGTATCCCACCAACTCTAAGTGCTTGGCCTTTCCAGGTGTATGACTACGGGTAAGTCCCTTCTTCTCTCGATTACGCCGGCGATATCGTAGCACTATGCAGTAGCGTCACGGTAACATGCAAATCGTTCGATGACGCGAGTCAGGTGAAGCAGGCGCTTATCCGACCAAAAGTCCCTCTAATGAGTGGGTTAGATGGTGAAGTTGGACTAAAGTCATTGACTTAGTCAACAGTATGAAAACAAAGAGCGATGCAATAGAATTGCTATTTAATAGACCCCGACGTACCCGGTTTGCCGCGACCCGGGTCCTAATCAGCCAGTCCCGAGATCGGCTCCGAGTCGGGGCTGATAACGACGACCCCACTGTGATTGTATTCGCGGAAAAGGTGCAGGTCAATATTGACAATCGCCTCACTCATTGATAAGACAATCTCATCGTCTTGTTTCACACTACATTTTCGAATTTCGATATATTTTCCGCTGGAGCCACTTCGGTTACTTAACATAACGCCACAATGTCTGACAATCCCGTCCCGGTGTCAAATGCTATCAAGCCATACTGGCGGCAGGAATTGCACCCTCTCGATAGCCACCAAAGCTCAGAAACCTTACCCGCAGAACAAGACATTGTCATCATCGGTGCCGGTTACGCGGGCGCTGCCCTAGCTTACTACCTGCTTAAAGACGTGGAGGAGTCCTCGCGCTCCACCGTCACTATCCTCGAAGCCAGAGAAGCATGCTCCGGAGCAACGGCTCGTAATGGTAACTGAGCCGCATCGATCGAACCAGCTTGCGCTAACAGTAAAAGGTGGCCATGTCAGACCGGATTTGTTTGCTGGCCTGCCCAGCCGTATCAAGAAATTCGGCCAAGAGGCAGCGGATGAGGTGGCTCTGTTTGAGTTGGCCAATTTTCATGCTGTAAGGGATTTGGTTCGAGAGGAGAACGTTGATTGCGATTTCAGGGTCACCACCTCAATGGCCGTGGTCAGAGATGAAAGTCTCGCAAAGGAGATGAAGGACAGCCTTGACGAACTTTTAAAACGGGGATCGCCAACTGCAAAGCTGATTCACTACGTCGATGGAAAGGCTGCTGAAACATTTTCAAGCGTCAAGGGGGCAGCAGCTGCCTTCTCCTTTCAAGCAGGCTCAATTTGGTACAGTCTCATCCGAACTATGGACGAATCATCACAGCAAACCCAGATGTTAACTTCTACCAGGCCATACAAGTTGGTCCTCTTCCTTCTTTCGCAGGCTGTCAAGAAGGGCGCCCAACTACACACGCACACACCCGTTACCAAGGTCTCAGAAACCCAAGAAAATGGCTTCTGGAACGTCACCACGCCCAGAGGTACGATCAGAGCAAAGACTGTGCTCTACGCGTCCAACGGCTACACCTCGACAATACTTCCCGAATACAAGAATCGCATCATTCCAGTCCGCGGTATCTGCAGTCATATCGCCGTTCCTGATGGCACTACGCATCCTCATCTTCCAATGACCTTCTCGCTTAGGCATGGACCAAATCTTTTCGACTACCAGGTCACGCGACCAGATGGTAGCATTGTCGTTGGCGGTGCCAGGGTCAAGGTCATCCCGCGTGTGGAGGAGTGGTACAACGTGTGGGACGACTCCAAGCTGATCGAGCCTGCGGCTCATTACTTTGACGACTACATGCAAAGGAACTTCCGTGGGTGGGAGGATAGCGGTGCCAAGGTGGACAGCATCTGGACAGGAATCATGGGGGTAAGTTGCGCGATACGCTGGTGCTTTGCGTATACTTGGGACGAATCTGAGGCATAGCTAACTCGATGGAATTAGTACACCAACGATCTCTTCCCCCATGCTGGTTTCGTACCATCAAAGCCGGGCCAGTATATATGTGCGGGCTTCAACGGACATGGCATGTCTTACATTCTGTTGACAGCCAGGGGTGTGGCGAAGATCGTGCGGGAAAACGTGCCCTTTTCGCAGTCCGGTATTCCGCGGCTCTTTGAAACAAGCGAGCGCAGGATCCAGCGGGAAGAGAACCAGCTCCTTGCCTAATTGACAGACTTAGTTCGGACATGATCTTAGGTTACGTAGATAGAGAATCGACTAGACTGCGTGACCAGCATCTTTGCCTCTGCTCTCGTCCTACTTGAAAAGTTATACTGTAGTTGGGCCGTTGGGCCGTGAAAACAGTCCCGCGCCCACGTCATGAAGCAAATGTCGACTACTTCAGGTAGTACTTGGGAGAAGGATGGGGGCCACGGACGGCGGGAACGCAGCACTATCTCTAGCTGTTAGATCACTATTCTCTGGATTTAACCAACTCTGCCCGTGTTGGTCAAACGGGCAGGACGCAGCATTAGGCGATGGCCATACCTAAAAGGTTGATGCTGATCAGGTGGCTAGTCTACAGGTCGAAGAAAGTGCTCGCATTAGAAAACCCGTGCATGACTAAGTGAAGTGCCATAACTTGTGTGAGCAACCCGATATCAGTATCGACCAGTATGCACCATTTCAATGTCAATGTATGTTGATATTGGAGGTCAGCAATTAAATGAGATGTTTCCCATCTATTGTTCATAAGTCGTCATACTATATGTGAGCTATTATGTCCTGCCGTCTCTTTGTTGCACCGACCACTGATGCTCTTATTCGGCTGGGACTTCTTTCATTGAATATTATCATTATTTCGGATCACTAGAGGTTGAAGTCAGCTTCGGCCTGGCACTACGTTGGCAGGGCTTTCAACTTACGATGTCGATCCATCTGGCCATCCACTTGTTGACGGCGGCCTTGGCCTCGTCGACGAGACCAAGCTCAAGAAGAAGCTGAACGGAACCACGGATGCCGGACTCCAGGGCCGATGCGATCCAAGCGTGTGTGTAGGAAGTGTGCTCTCCGATGAAGATCATCTGGTTTCGGCCGTTAGCAATAGGAAACTAAGCATCACCAGCGGGGAGATACTCACGTTGTCGTAGGTCTTGAAGTATTCGGGGATGTACAGCTGGTGCTGGCCAGCAACCGGGCTCGCCCAGCTGGCACTCTCGAGAGGGTCGAGGATCCAGCAGCGGCGGTTGTACTTGCCGGTGTAGAGATCCCTGGTGTTCTCGCCATGAATCTCGACCATGGCGTCGAGAACATACTGAACATGCTCCTCCTCCGGAACGGAGGCCCAGCGGTTACCCCAGTCACCAGAAATGTAAGAAGCCAGCATTGTGGCAGGGCCGGTGCCGTTGATGTTGTACGACGGGTAGCAGGTCGAGCCGATGGCAGGGATATCAGAGGTCGTGCTGCAACCGCCGATGATGGGGTTTTCGTAGTGCTCCCAGAAGCGCTCCGAGAACTCGAGGGCGACCTTGCAGGCGCTGCTGTATTGGAGCTCCTGGATGGCATTGCTGATGGTCAGGGGCAGCGAGGGGAGGCGCCACTTGCGGATGATGGAGAAGGGGACGGCCAGAAGGGCGTAGTCGTACGAGGAGGTCTCGAAGGTCTGGTTCTTGAATGACTCGCGCCATTGAAGGTTGACACGGGAGTTTTCGGAGTCGAATTGGATGCGCTCGATCTTGCGGTTCATAGTCGTGATGCTGTCGACGTGGGGGTGGAAAGACAAGGGAAGACGGCTGAGACCACCGTCAATGGTCTTGTAGGACGCGGCCTGGAAGTACATGCCCTCGTAGAGGGTGTCCCAGAACGAGCTGGCGGCGTAGGTACCGAGAGCGTCGGTCGAGTTGAGTGAGCCCTTCAGGTAGTTCACCATGAAGCCAAACTCGGACCAAACATCTCCACCAAGGCCTTTGAGGCCCGAGTCAAGGAACTCACGGTGAGCCTTGAACATGTTTGTGGCCATGCGGACGGAGAAGTCGCTTCCGGGGAGGTACTTGTCAAGCTCCTCAGAGAGGGCATTGGTGGACTCATCGTTGGCAGCGGTAACGGCCAGAGAGGAGTTGGCGGCTATCTGGGCAAGGGTCGGCGGCAGACCGTTGGCCAACTTGATGCCATTCTTGTAGGAGAAACCGTTCATGTTGCTCTGGATCCAGGGAATGAAGTCGACACTCAGGTTCTTGTCGTGGTTGTTGAGCTCGTTCATCTCGGCCGCGAGCTGGAAGACGAGCTGATGGTCGGTGATGTTGTAGGTCGTGTTGGTTTTGGGGTCAACGTAATGCTCAGGGAAGCGCATCGGACCCATCTCCTGGTAGGAGTAGTCAAAGGGACCACCAGTGAGGTACTCAGTGTGGACGCGACCGCCGAGACGCTGACCAGCCTCAATGATGCTGATGTTGGTCATACCGGCCTGGGATAGGACGAGGTAGCTCATCAGACCAGACATACCGGCACCGACAATGGCAACGTGCTTGGACTTGGCAGCATCGACATCGACGACGGCAGGCTCCTTGTCCTTGAGCAGGTTGACGCCTTCGAACCAGGCACCAAGTGTGTCGATGCCAGTGTCGTTGTTCATGTGAATGGCTGGTCTGCGTTAGGATGACAAATGATGCCTGACGGCGACGAATTGACTTACATCTCTTCTGGACACGACGCTTCCAGTTGTGGTGGAGCGTCTGAGGCTCACTTCGACCCAACAGCGTGCCTGAAGCACCCCACGCAGAGATACATCCCTCTGACGAAGCGTCCTCCGGGAGTACCCAGACGAGTCGCTGAGAATCGCGCACCTCAGTCTTGGAAATGGTGTGGTGGGCATCGTCCAGCGAGACGCCCCGGCAGGACCCGTAAGTGAAGGTAACAGTCTCGTTGACAGGCTTCTCGAGACCGATGTGGACATTGGAGACACGAGACGAGACTGCACTTCGCGTCTCTAGCTTCATGGGAAGGCCAGAAGCAGCCGCAAGGGCGCTTCCGGCAACGAAGGAGAGGATCCAACGGGCCATTGTAAAGGAAGATGTGACAGAGGATACCCGGGTGAGCTTGGCGTGAGGGTGAATCTCCAGATCCCTCCTCTTACTTCCTCTGGGAGGGACTCCCATCACTTTATAGGAGGACGGGCGAGACGTTACCCAAGGTAACCACGCTGCTGCGGAGACGTTGAGGAAACGGTACCAATGCCGATCTCCAGGCCAAGGCTCGGCCGAGGGCGGTACCAGGTCCCATCCTAGCGGTGCCTAATCCATGAGCATCACAATATTGGTCATCGAGCGGCGGCCGGATCGCGACGCCGGCCCGCTTGTACTTGCATCGCGGCAGATACAACGTCAAGGGTAGGTCTCGTAAGCAAGTCTGACATCCATCGGGGACTTTACCACACTTTTTATTTTATTTTATTTTTATACCAAGCCGAATGAAGCAGGTGCGAGGAGTCACATAGAGCCCTCTCCGTGGCTCACCATGTGGTTGCCATGCATACTGACGTCGTTGACGTACAGGCCGTCGCCGGTTCTAGGACCCGGGTCATTGGGCTTTGATGCTTATCAGTGGAGAGGGCGCAGTGCAGGCGTTGAGATACAGAGAGGAGGAAAATGGCGGTGGCTTCAACCCCGTTTGGCGGGGCGTGATAGGAACCGACCCCGTTCACTTGACCTCCGGATGCCGCCGCAGAGGAGGCATTTGATGGCCTGTCTGTGGGGCATTAGGTTGGAAAGACCTGGAACCTATAAAGTTGCCGAGCCTTGAAATTGCCGTATCTATTGCTTGCGCCCTTCCTTGCACTTTGCGCCCTTGCGGAAAACAATAGTTCTGAAAAGCATGGGAGTACCGGGATAAGATGACATTTATCCGGCTTACTCGGGGCAACTACATGTACATGTAAGAGGCTGCAGTCAGCGGAACATGTTTGACATCCGGTATTCCCTTTTGAGACGTTGCGTAGGATGGATGGTGCAGAACTTTTGATGACCGTTAGAAGACATATCTCCTCGGGCTGAGTTGGCAATAAATGCACGAGTGTGATGTCTGGAAGATGGTACCGAGGACATCTTATTCGAGGAGCGGAAGCCAAGACGCTGAGCTTGCAGTACTTGGCATGTTGCTGATTACATTTTGACAGTCCTTGCAGAACCAAGACTCACCTGGGCACTGAATCCTAGAGATGGACAGGTCCTTTGTACAGATGGGGGAGAGACTAAACACAACTCTGGGGCATGGGATGGATGGGATCCTCAACTCGTTGGCCGCGGGCAGGCCCAGCCTGCTCGCTCCGGTCCCGGTCACGACCCAGTTCCGAGGGTCGTGGATTCATTGACTCCCCGCAAACTGTGGGTTCGAATAGCAATGTTCCTGAGATTTGCCTGCCGGCGTTGGTTCTTCATGAATGGAACGTTAACTCTGCGCCTAAAAAGCTCGAAGCGGGTTGAGATAAGGACAAATACCGCAACCTCGGGGGACTGGGTAGGTAGGCGGACAAGAGGAGCCGAAGGCCACTAATTGGTGCGAGATAACTGATTCGAAAAACCAGGCAAGAGATAAGAGATAGGTACATACGCCAACTACCCAGTCTCGGCGTGTGGGTGGGGTATGGGCTGGTTGGTTGGCGGTGATGGTGGTGATTGAACGAGAAAAGAACAAACGGAGGAGACCAAAAGGTGTTTACACGAAGTCGGGATAGGTAGTCGAGCGAGCAGTAGGTAATCGTCTGCTGGTAACTTGGGCTTATTAGAGTTTCAAAAGCTGTTTGTTTCTCTCTTGAATGGAGTAAAGTAACAACAGCACATGGGTAAGAGCCGCAGAAAGTGTCCTTCGGCATAATGGTATCATTTGCAGCCAATTGGCGCCCTCGAGTGGCCAAGGTCCTGGAGCGGTAATCTCCACACCATTGGAGCGCCCAGGCCGGACTTGGGAGAAAGGGAGGGATAATAGTGCTTGGCTTGTTCCCGTTCTGCGGCTCTGCTGCCCCTTTCCCCCCTCTCTGATCTGTCACGATCTGTGCTTTAATCCGAACCAGATTCTGGGGTATCGGTGACTAATATAGTCTTGCGGCCGCAACTGTACGCCCGCAGGAGCACAGCTGCACAGCACACGCCTATCCAGCCAGCGGTCACTTTCAGCTTCCGGTGCTAGCAACTGCTTGCTGCATCCTCACGAGCGGGCTAGGCCGAGCTGCATCGCAACGGGGTTCCTCGATAGCACGCACGCGATGGCTGAAACCGCAGGATCGACCGAAACCCCGCCATGGTGGGCGGCTTTTCCCGCACCCAAGGCCAAGGCGCCCGAAATCGACGCCGACGAGGTCATGGGCTTGCTTGAGGCTCAAGCTGCGGCTGGAAGAGACACTCCCCGCGATTTCCTGCTCGTTGACGTGCGCCGCAACGACTTTGAGGGTGGCACCATCGCAACCTCCATAAACTTCCCCGCCCAGTCCCTCTATCAAACGAGACCAATCATTCATCAGCTGTGCAAGCAGGCCGGGGTTAAGCGTGTTATATTCTACTGCGGTGAGTTTCCCGCCGCCTGTCTGTCCGTTTCACTGTCTAGAAACCCCTTTCCGCGCCCTTCTTCCCTTGCTGAAGCCGTCCAGGGAGCAGTAATGGTCGTGGTCCACGGTCTGCGAATTGGCTGCAGGACTACTTTGACGAGGTTGGCGAGGCTGGCATCCAAGCTGTCATCCTCAAAGGCGGCATCAAGGGATGGGTGCGCAAGTACGGCAGCCGCAAGATGGACTGGTACGACGAGAGATCGTGGGTCGATGTCGCAAAATAGAGGAGCCCCAAAATCCACCCGATGTGGCTGCTTAGCTGCGGCGTGTTGTTCCGTCCGAATGTGACATCTTTTTTTTTGTGCTGGTATCTAGCATATTTCATCTCCGGCCTGTCTTGAACCAAAAAAAGAATGGGAAAAAGCATCGTTCTTTTTGCCGTAATAACGCCATGTAAACCCCTGGATGCAATCTTGCAGAACTCGACCTCCTGGCTGAAATTCTTCGTTCACCGCTGGTGGTTGCGGTCGTCACCGCCAATTCTTTCGAGAGCTTCGAGCATAACGACCGAGTTGCCGCGGATGACCTACCTCATGTCAGCTTCTGGACAGCACGTTCGTCAAGGAAGTTCGGGAATACATACAACCATGCCTAACCGGACCTTCTCGCCGCCCTCCTTTTCTTCGACCGCCTCGTCCAAAACGATGTTCAGGAAGACCTGCGGCGCAGGTTAGCAAGGTTCGATTCTTCCCAAGAGTTTTGCATCAGCAACACATACATCGTAGCCGCGGAGAACGCCGATGACCTTGCGGCTGCCGTTGAGTTGGACAAACAGTCTCTTATCGAGATACTGTGGAAAGGATGGGTTAGCATCATGCGCTCGAAACGGAGGCAGAGGGAAAACGATGTCGGATGGCAGATGCAGGCCGTCCATCTTTTTTTTGGCAGTACATCAAACAAGTCCGGAGACTCTGGTATGTCCGTCGGGAATCGGGGTTTCCGTACCTTCTTCAGCTCGGGCTGTGCGGGCGCCATCTTGTCTGCGTGTGAGTCGAGTGAAGGAAAGATTCAGTGGGTGGGTGGCTGGTTCAATGATGATGTCGCGTGAATTGGGCTTTGCGACGCGACAGAGCTCTGTTCTACCTGTCTTGCAGCCTTGCCCGAGGGGATCTGAATTTGGGTAGCGTCACGTGGAGATAAGAGCCTTATCGTATCGCATCGAACCAAGGCGCAACATCCACTATATGAATTTGCCTGACATCAACAGGCGGAAAGTCAGTTCAATGTCTACCGTCTGCCCAAGATGAGCACGTTTACACCAAAAAGAAAAGCAAAAGTAATCAAAGTCCTCGAAGACGACGAAGATGACACCGGAAAGGCCTCGCCGACCGGCCAAGAGCCCGTGAAGAACGGTAAGTCTACTGTTCCGCTCCAAAGACCATGCGCTGATTCCGTCGTTCGTAAGGCTAACGAGATGCCAGACGCTGCACCGGTAGCAGTCAAATTTACGAGAAAGCCCATGCGCCAATCTGGTCTGCGCAAGAGCATCAACTTCAACGAGCCCGACGACTCAAACGGCGGCGTCGCGCTTGGCGATTCTGCAAAACCGAATGCTGCTCCCACCCAGGATGACGACGAGGACGATGGCCCGGTGGTCATTCGACCCGCAGTCAGTAGGTCGAGCTCGCTGAAGCAGAAGAAGCGCAGATCCACATCCAGACTCTCGTTTGGCGGAGCTGGTGGGGATGGTGACGGCGATGATGTGTCGAAGACGGCGTACACGACACCAAAAAAGTCAACGCTGGGCCACCAGGCGCTCGAGAACAGCGCCCTGAAGAACAGGCTGCCGATGCGCACATTCCGCGACGAGGACGAGGACCGCCCGAAATACAGCAAGGAATACCTTAGCGAGCTGCAGAACTCGACACCAAACACTCCTCAGCGCTCGACATCTCTGCGCGTGCAGGACGAGGTTGGCATGGACCTGGATGACTCGGAGCTCGAAGGAGCATTAATCGTCAACGAGGCCGACTTTGCGTCCCGGCCGCACCAGACGGAAATCCTCACCGAGGCCGAGATCCAGGAGAGGAAGCAACGCCGGGCAAGGCTCGCGCATGAACAGCAAGATGGCGACTTCATATCCTTCGACGATGACGATGTCGGCGGCACGTCGCTGCGTAAAAAGAAGAACGACACGCGCCTCGTGCGCGAGGACGAAGACCTCGGCGAAGGGTTCGACGACTTTGTCGAGGACGGGGGCCTGTCGCTGGGCAAAAAGGCCGAGAGGGAGGAGAAGTTGCGTCGGAGGCGCGAGATGGCTGAGCAGATCCAGATGGCCGAGGGCGGATCGGACGAGGAGTCCGACGCGTCGGAGGCGGAGCGGCGTGCGGCTTTCGAGGCAGCGCAGACGAGGTCCGGGATGGACGGCCTGCAGAAGCCCGAGCGCAACCCGGCGGAACAGCTGCTGCATGTCCCGCCCAAGATCACACCGCTCCCGAGTCTCACCGATTGCCTGTCGAGGCTACAGACGACGATGCGGGCCATGGAGCTGGATCTGGCGGAGAAGAAGAAGCGCGTCGAGGCGTTGAGGCAGGAACAGGACGGCATCATGACGAGGAAGGACGAGGTGCAGCAGCTCCTCAACGAGGCTGGACAAAAGTACACTGCCGCACTCGGGAACGGAACGTCGGCTGAATCAACCACCCAGTCACCCGCCAGGCAGATCACGAATGCTGGAGTGAGCGAGCTGGGGGCCGAAAGAGGCCTGGAAAGTCTGGGCACCACGCCGAATGAGCGTCCCGACGTGGGGGAACTGGGCTAGAGGCTGTGGCAAAAAAAAAAAAACATTGTCCCCCAAATCGATACCCTAGAGATTCACTTAAAGTTGTGTCATCATAGTTTCAATTCCTTTTTCGATTGTCTAAGAAATACCCTCTCCGTATCAAAGACAGAAATGTCCTGCCAATGCCAACGCCGCATGAGAATACACTTTATGGTACAGACTACCACTTTGCCGATTATAAGCACAGCCACTCCTTCCTGCCTTGCACCACGGCAAGGCCCGCCCTGTTTGTGGAACATCAACGACGGTCCTATTTCGTCTTGGACACTCCAGCACCAATGACGCCGGGAAGCTTCTCCTCGCCGACACTGAAGAGCATACCGATGGCGGCGGTAAGGAGACCAACCAAGGCGATGCCGAAACCAACGAAGAGCCAGAAGGGAACGCTAACGTCAATCTTCTGGCAAGCCCTGCCGCCCCAGTGCGTACGGCTGCCAGACTTGCTCTCGGTGCTGAGGCACTTGCAGGCGAAGCATGTGCCCTGGTCGTTGCCGCTGGGTGTGGCATACTTGTTGAGGCACTGTCCGTGTCCCGAGCATTTGTTGGTGGCCTTGTCACATGCATCCTGGGAATCGTAGCAGGATCTGATGCTTCCTCTCTGGATGTGGCCGGGGAACGGAGTGGTGCTCTGAACGGGACTAGTAGGCGCAGGCTTGTCGTGGTCGTCCGTTTCAGTCATGACCTCCTCGACTTTGCGGCGGCGAAGCTCCTCAGACTTGGAGGACCAGTGGCGGACCTGCGAGTCGCGAGATGACTCAGGCATGGCGATAACAACGGTCTCCATCTCGCCGGTGGCAGCGAGTTTCTTCAGGATAGGGGCGCTCTCGGAGAGGGAGGAAAGGACAGACGGGTCCTGGTAAGGAATCAACGTCAGTTCCACAACATACATAGGACGCGTTCGATGGGATGAGCGTTTACCTTGTTTACATCGAATCTAGCAACCGATGACTTGCCACTCCAGCATTTCTCCGCAAAGGGATTGATAGCCTTATCGAAAGCACAGTTCTTGTAGGTGACGCCAACGGAGGGGAAGTCGTTGGCCAGCAGCAGGTCGTTGGCTGTAGTGGAGGGGGCATCTCCAACCCTGAAGCTAGGTCCAGAGCCTGCAAGTGACTTCTGGAGTGACTTGGCATGGTCGGAAGTGATTCCCTCCAACATAAGGACGAGCTGGAACGGGATTGTAGAGGTGGCATCGTCGAATAGGCCCTTGGGGGCCTTGCCAAACTCGTTCAGGTAGGTGACGGCCTTCTCGTTGGAGATAGACTCGGGGAGATCCCAGGATGCATGCTTGCCCTCGGGGGACAGACGCTGTAGTAGGATAAGACGGGCAATCTGTCGTGGTAATGATGGGATATCGGAACTTGACGACTGCTTGGATTGCAGGACATATACGTCAGCGGGCTGGTCGGAGGAGAGCGCAGTCGCGACGCCGGCCAGGGCAGTCGCAAGCCCCACGGAGAGCTTCATTGTAACTTTTGGCCTGGATGGAGCTCGTGGATGGAACTCGGAGAGATGCGATGTGGAGGGGCGGGTGATGCGGTTGTTTGATGTTGCTGCTCGTTCTCTCACTCTTTCCAAGCTGCGGCGTCGAGGAAGTCGAGCTCGCACTGCTGCGGCGAGTGGTGCTGCTAGTGCTGCACGTTTCCACCTCTCGAGTGGGATCCACTCATCTCCCCGTGCCCGGAGCTCGGTTGACATGTTTTTCCGGCGGGCGACCGGGGGGCATCTAGCTGTATCTTTGCGCTAGGCCACTGATTGCGGCATGTTATCGGGCGGTCCCGTTGACACTGTGTGCCGATTTGCCTCCAACAGAACTTCAGGGCACCAAGGCAAACTGTGGAGGCGCATTCAATCCGCCGACCTACTTTGCCAGGGTCCTTTAGATACCCCATACAAGCAAGCCACATCCAAACCTACCTAGCTACTGGAGTCGCAGCAAAGACGCCGACATTCAGCGCAGCCTTGTTTGAATCGTAACATCTCGACCCTTCTTTTACCTCGAGCCCTCAACGGTCCATGTTTATCTCTTTGCCGCCGTCTTTCTTGTTTTCGGCGAAGTTGAGCACGACCTCGGCCCATCTCCAACCATCGTCGCCACGCACATCTCGAATTTGACATCCCGCCATCGGACCCTTGCAGCTAAATCGAAGCCGGCTCCTTCGCTTACTTTCACCCGGCCGCCGAAGCTCGGCGAGCCTGCTCTCGGCAACGATGTGGCGGTTATTTCGACCTCGCGCGGGGCCAGCAAGCCCGAGCACTCTGGCTGCTCGGGCGATCGCGCCAAAGGTTCCTGGCAAGCAAACCGTCGTCGTCCAGAGGGTCAAGATATCTCAGCCCATATTCAGACCGAGGTGCGTGGGCAAGGCATTCTGCAGGTTTGGGCTTCGTCACTAACTTCTAGAAAGAACATTCTTCCTCGGCGTAGGCATATCGCTTGTCTGTTGGCAGGTGTACTATTCGGTCGTACTCAATCCCTTTTTCCGACATGTTGACCGAGAATACGAGAGCCTCTCGATGGCGGAGAAGAAAGAGTTGGACGAAGAACTGGATGAGGAGGCGGAGCCGTGGTTTATCCCGTTTCCTTTCACGACCAAATCCGTCGCCCAATCACCATACAAAGGCAGTGACCAGGAGTGGCAGCAGTATATACAGCTCAGCAAGGATACAAAGGCACAATACCAGATACGCAGTAAGCAGCATCGCTTTCAGCTCCGTTTCACGTAGCATTTGCTGATATTAAGTGTCTCCCATTAGACCAGCTGGCCCACGCTGTGAAGGGCGCCGTCGAAAGGACCCCAGCCATCACGGCTAGAGGTGGTAACCAGGTGAAAATTAGGAGATGGTGGCTTGATTTGGATTTTCCTGCCCGGCCTCCCCCGGTTTTCTATTCATCTGGGTAGGTCGTCTTCATTTTCTGGCCGTTGCGTAGAAAAATGCTGACATGGCTGTACTACTTAGACTGCTGGTGCAAGGCGACGGGATCTACTGGTCCAGGCAAGAAGTCGACTCGTTTACTGTCAAGCGATTAGAGAAGATTCTTTGGCCACGGGCCATGGCTGTTTCAACATGGGCATTTACATCTACGCTGGTCAAACAGCACGTTACGGGCATATCCAGGGCACTGGGCTTCGAGCCTAGCAAGCCCACTCAGCCTTTCCCGCCGATACGAAGCGGCAACGTACAAGCGAAAACTGAAGGGCCTCTGCCGTCTGCCAACAGACAGACTCCGGACGGCACACCGGCAGAGAACGCCTCTCACAGCGTTAGCAAAACAGCGGATCCCCGGCAGACGGACGACGGCGAGAGCGGCGGCAAAACCAACTTTGTCAGAGACGCGGCCATTTCCCAGGTCCAGGGTATGAAGCACATCACGGCGGGGCCAGTGAGGGAGTTCTGGAAGAAGCTGTCGCAAACATGGAGTCCGCCGGTGCAATACGCTCCGCGTGGGTGCGTCCTCGTCTCTGGGTTCGTCGAATGCGATTTGCCCAAGGCCGTGGCGGTGATTGACGTCTGGGGCTTCTGGAACCCCAGGACGAAGAAGTTCGATTCTGGCTTAACCTTCATGAGCCTCAGAAGGTTTCAACTAAAGCGCCAGGCTCCCCTGCGGGCGTGATGGGGTTCTTTGGAACAAGGGGTCAGGAAAGAGAGGCGTGACATATGCATGATGGCGGCGTTTGGGGTAGCGGCGAGGATCTACTTCACTTTACTTACCTCTTTGGGTTTCTGTGGCATTGGTTGGCGATTCTGATTTCGCCAACAAGGAATGCATTGGTTTAGGAGTTTGGCGTGAGTCCCCGAGGTCGCCGTCAAACGAAGCGTTCTATACATTGGTAGACTGAGCGTTTGCTTTGTTCGATATTAAGATACCTTAGATGACCTCAGAAATTGGTCTGAGGCGGAGCGGCTGAACCCTGGCACGAATACATAACTCCACGTTTTTCCTGCCTTCTAGCAGCATCCGGATATCATACGCCGGCTCAAGGAACCAGTAGAAAGAACAATAGTACTGCGAATGCAACATTGCTCCTCCGACATGACCAACACCTCCAACACCGCAACCCAAACCGCGAGGTTAATTACTGTAGTTTTCTGAATTGGAAGAACAAAACCATCGCAAACTGTGACCATGGCGGCACAGCTAGCATATTCGCATACTGTGGATGGGTACTAGTAGTACACGAAGATGAGTAAATTGAAGGCGGCTCGGTGAGCATTGGTGCCTTCGGTGAGAGGACCAGGCATTCCTTGCGTCGGTATCTGCCTAGGTACTTACCTAGGTAAGCAAGTAGGTAAGGTAGGTAGGCACCGGTTCTCTTATGTAAGCCACCCTTCTCCTTCGCTCTCCCTCCCTTCCTCAACGTCCTACGCCTTCGCCTTTCAACCTCTACTCTTTCCTTGATCTCTTCAGTCACATGTGAAGCCCCCGTACGAGATTGGCTTCCCCGCCCGAGGCGACCATATTGCTGGTTCGCCCAGATCCTCTTCAAAACATGGTTGAGCTGCTCACCCGGGTCTACAAGTGCCTACCGTCGCCATGATGCTGGACTCACAACGCCTACGTACTTGGACAGTCCGTTCCAAGGCCTGTCCTCTGGCGGCCTCTCCTCCTCTCTCTCGTACGAACAAAAACAGAGCCGAATGCATCAGGGACACGAGCACACAGTCTGGCTGCAAGAGATGGAGCATCAGCTGCGCAGCCCTAACTTAAAGTGGTTGTCTCGATGCAATTCCATGACTTCTCGATTATCGCCATCTTTGACCGCTCACCCAAACACCCAGACCAAGCAACACAAGCTATCATTCAGATCCCAACCCATCTCTCAAAACACCAGACGCGTTGTATGAAATTCAACCGACTACGCAACGCAACGCCCAGCAAAAGTCATAGAATTCATACCCGAACACCCGTGGAACCACCTCCGAATCGCGACCCGGCCTCTCAACATGCATCAACGCCTCCCTACGATTGACATGTAAGCCATGGCTTCTTCCACTGCGCCAAGTGAAGGTTAGTGATCATGATCGCCGTATGCAGATGCGCCGCGGAAAGACATGGCGGGTCAAGAAAGAGGGATGGCACTGACTCTGAGACAAGACCCTGTCACGGCCGGCCAGGTACCACGCCTCGTTGATCCGGTCCTCCTCGGGCTCGTCGCCTAGGCAGGCGAAGAATTGGACGTCAGTGGACAACGGGGCGATGTCGGGGGTTCGGGACCTGGTGATGTGGGGTGCGAGCGGTGCTGACGGCTGCTCGGTGTAGGCCGAGACGTCCTCGTATTCGTCTGTGTGGCCCTCCTCGGGGAAGAGGATGAAGTCATCATGTGGCGCATGCTGGTACGACGATCCAAAGTCGTGCTGGGCAGATTCACTCTTGCCATCAGACAAAGCGTGGCCATCGCCATGGCCGGTCTTGTGGCTACTCCAAGATCCGATTGCAAGAAGAGCGCTGTGGTCCGCGCTGCGTCTGTTTCTCCGCGACCCGGACCTGAAGTTTTGATGATGCGTTTGAGGCCGGTGTCTCGCCTGTGGCGAGGTGGATATGCTGGACCGATCCTCCTCGAACGTGTGTTGAGCCATGATTTTGCACGAGTAGTCGGTTGGATAGAGTGTCCGCGTTACCTCCTGGTCTTGGGAAGCTGGTGAGAGGCGACCAGGTGCCCTTGGGGGGGTTCGCCTAGGCTTGGAGCATTGAGGGGAAGTGGTTTCTCGCGGTGGTGAAATCCGTGAGCCATTCTGGTATCTTGGGCTCATTGGTGACCTAGATCGTGGCAATGGGGTCCATCCGGCGTGGGAATCAAAGGTTAAAGGTATGGAAGCCATGATTGTACCCTTGGCAGCACTGGTAAGGGATGTCGAGGAGGTCGTTGACGACGTCGGCGTTGGTTGATGGACTTTGCGAGTGAGCAAGGCGAGCTTGAGTGATGTGCACGAGTTGGGAGGAGGTTGGCTTCTGTTCTCAGCTCGAGGAGGCAGTGCAGTGGTGGTGAGCGGCCGGAGAGGAGTCTGATGAGGTATAATAGGCTTCAGCAGCCTTTACGTGATGGAAAGTGATGGTCAAAGGGGTTTTTGGACACGGGGAAAGGGTTTGCTGGTGAGATTGGGAAAATCAGAGAGGAGGTGGAGAGGTTCTAGAGAGGAGGAGGGTGGGATACTCGAGGGTTTTATATGTGAGTGTCCGTCCCCGAGTGCTCTCTCTTCCTCCTGGCCAATCAGCGGCTGGAATTCCTCTCACCTCCCGTTGGGTACCAGCGACCCCGACACAGTACCCGGGCCTGCACCAGGCCAATCTTCCTCCTTCTGTCGTCCATGGTTTTCTCCATCGCCAACTTCATGTTGTCGTCCATGGAGTCAATGCAATGGCTCACAGGGTTGTGATAAGTCGTCGAGAGGTTGCTGGATGTCGTTCGAGGCTTCTGGGCATCGTCAGACAGAGCTGGTGGTAAGTCTCGGGTCCCGTTTCTGCTTTGTCCTCTCTCGTGCCTGTAACACTATTGGCATGATTTGTTGCATCCCCCAAAGTCTTTGGAAGTGTGTTTGAACCACATGCTGTCTTCTGTTTGCTTCTCTTGCCAATCGGTCTGGATATGTGGAGGCCGCTTGACCATGCAAAGGAGTCTCTGTCTGGGGTGGAAGACCCTGATAGGATCCCCATCATGCCTTGTGCGCAGTGGATCTTTCCAAAAAGAAAAAAGAAGAAAAAAAAGTCGGTTTTATTCCAAGAAGTTGATATTCAGGGTTGATTTCACCCTCGCCCCTGCGTTGTGCCGTAGTTCAGTGCTAGCCCAGCTGATGTGCAGGTCATGTGACTTTCCACTGAGCCAGGTCAACTTTCTTCCTCTCATGCTTTGCAGCCCGGCTCCTGTGAGTATCAGATCCGATGCACTTGTCATTGTAAGAACGCTTAAAGGTATGGTGCATCAACTTCCCAGTTAAAGTCTGGTTGTCGGCCTTCCGCCCACCTCCAAGTCCCAAACGTGAATGTTGTGAAGAAGTTGATGGTCTTTAGACGGCTCGAATCCCAGAAGAACAAGCCAAAAAATCTGCAGTTGGTCATCCTCATGACATTGCAAGTCGAGCCGGGGAATGACTGGTATGCCCAATACCAGGCTTCTTCTGGCCCTTTATCGGCATCTTCGGTTACCAGGGACCGTCGTACATGCGTTTCGTACTCGCTCTCTGTGTAAGTCGATAGGGCTTTCAGGAAAGGGAGTTCTAGAGTGTTCAACTCGATAGATTCATCGACTGCATCAATAAACCAGGGGAAGATCTCGCCCGCCCTGTTGTAACTGGCGTAGCGCGGCTGCTGCGGAAGATCCAAGAGGAGCTGGTAGAATTGTGTGGCCGGCGATTTGGACACCTTGTAGAGGAACTTGACTCCAAAGCACAGCAGCCACGCTTGATTCTGATTGATATGGCAGTCACTGCGATTCAGGTTGGGAGGCAGGGTTGGAGGCGTCCAGTACACCACCTGCGCCCCATTTCTTGGACCACAGTGATGCTTCTGAAGAGCTTCGAGCTTCCGCAATTCCACGAGAGCGCTCAATGCTATTAATAAGTCAGCACACATGATCCTAAGGTGAAAGCAGCACAGCAACTCACGAGGTCCGATAACAGCCGCCGCGAGGAAGTCTCTGATGGCGACCAGCTGTTCAATTTCCCAAGGCGACAAACAGTCAAAAAAGTGCGCTCTTTGGAAGTTGACAACATCCAGGTTAAACCGTACAACCTCCGGGTTCTTGAACAGGTTGCAATAAATTTCGAAACGGTACAGTGCTCTTTGAAATCGGGCCGCTTCGGCTGCTGAAGGTTCCTCGGGCGTAGCAGACACCTCAGGCCAGTCATGCCGCTCGTTGGCCAGGCCACGTTGCTCTTTCACTAGAAGTTGTAGTGAAAGGTCTTGAAACTTTGTCCCCAGGTGGCTTACACACTTGTGCAGCTCTGACAGGGCGGCGCCATCCGACAAGGTTACCCTGGGGGGGATAGGGGCTCGCCTCTTGAGGTATTCGTCACTGAAGTTGGCGACCAGATTCAGGTCTCTCGGGTCGAACTTGGATGATTCGAGTGCTGCGATGGCATCCGAGAGAGTACGGTGACCTACTTCGTTCAGAAGCACCTGCCGACATGCCGAGGGAGCGCAGCGAAGGTGTGTTGGGGATACGAGAGCTGTGTTCCTAAGACAGTTGAAGTCGGGCAGATAGGAGAGAATAGCAACCCATATTTCGTCTGGCATGAGTAGTGTCATTTTGTCGTCAAATGGTCGCTCTTGGCCAAGATGAACAGCGCCAGACAGGGACGTTGGCCTTGGCTCAAGGGCTCTCTTCGACTTGATCGGTGTAGGCGCTCAGCGTGTATGAGACTTTGCGAGACAGCCTGATCGGAACTCGTGCCATTTGCTGCCGGACAAAAAATGATACAGACTTTAGTGACAAAGTGCAATATCGGATCAATTCTCGATTTAATACTGGACTGCATGCAGTCCGACTTTTGATTCTCGGGGCCGATGGCAAGTGAGGCTTTAGAACAGGTTCCTCGACCAGTCGCAGCCTTGAACACCGAAAAAAACGGGCGTTCGGTTTCGACAGATCAATCAGGGGTTAATGTTGTTAAGAGATGAGCTTTGGCTGCTGAGCTGGTTGCCCTGATACATTGTCGTCATGAGGGTTGATGCAGCCGCCGTTTGGTGGTTTATTTGAGCGCTCAAAGCGTACAGTGCAGTGAGTGGCTGTTGGGCGTAGATGAGGCTTCCATCACTGTGTGGGTCTCTACCGTAGCATCCGCCAATCATATCTCATATTATACCACTAGACCGTAAACGGCTAGCGCCCAATTGCTCCCAAGTGTTGGTGCAGGAAGGTGCAGTGAATTGCTGGTCGGCAGCAAGCTCGCGTCAAATCCCTTCCCGACCACGGTACCTCTTCGCGAACGTCACCCTCTCCGCCCTATCCCACTTCGCGGCATCGAGCCTCAATTGTCGCATTCAAACCACGGATCAACTTTTGCCTCGCTTTCAATCAACCTCATCCGATAAGTCGCCGTCGCGATGGGCAAGAAGAAGCGCGGTCACCCCGATGTCGAGGACGTCCTCGCCCGGCCGTGGTGCTACTACTGTATGCCTAGGCCTGCTCTTCAGATTCGATCCGGAATGCGCGTGCTGACTTTTCTACAGGCGAGCGTGACTTCGAGGATCTGAAGCTTCTTATTTCTCATCAGAAGGCCAAGCATTTCAAGTGCGATAGATGCGGTCGCCGACTCAACACGGCTGGAGGTCAGTGGTCCTCGATGCTTGCGCCTTCCTAGTCGCGCCATCGCAAGCTAACATGTTTCGCTGCTTAGGTCTCTCCGTCCACTTGAACCAGGTCCACAAGGAAACTCTTACCCAGGTTGAAAATGCGCTACCGAACCGACAGGGCCTTGACGTCGAAATCTTTGGTATGGAGGGTATTCCCCAGGATATCTTGGACCAGCACAGAAATCGCATCATCCAGAACTTCTACCAAGCCCAGGAGGATCGTCGTATTGCCACGGGAAATCCTCTACCGGGTCAGGCAAAGCAGCCGAGGAAGAAACTCAAGATTGAGACCCCCGAGGAGCTGAAAGCCCGTCTCGCCGAGCACCGCGCACGGGTTGCGGCGGGGCATACTCCAGGCACCAGCGGCAGCCCGGCCAACGGCGCCCCCGCGAGCGCAAGCCCGGGTGCATTCGTAAGCTATACTCAGTATCCGGTTGAAGGGGCGACCGATGCTAACAGATCGACGCAGAACAATTCCCCGTATCCTCCTCCGCAGGCGCCCTACGGAGCTTCTCCCGATCAGAGCTTCCCGCCTGGTGCTGCGCCAGGCGCCCCTGCATTCCCGCAGCAAGGCTATCCGCAAGGCAACTATGCCGGCTTCTCTCCATCATCTCTTCCCGCAAGACCGACAAGCGGCCTGCAAGCGATGCCCGGCCTTCCTCAGCGCCCCCCGCAGTATGGCGGACAGTTCTGGAACGGCTCTGGCGCCCCGCCACCTGGCTACCCTGGAGCATCAACTGTCGATGAGTTGGTCTCTGGCGCGGCGCAGCATGGGGACGAAATCGACGAGCTCATTCGTCGGGCTGAATCCGGGATCAAGGCGCCCAAGAAGCCTGAGGACGAGGCTGCAGAGGAGGCCGCTGGCGACAAGAAATCGAAGAAGGACAAGAACGGCAGGATGTTCTACGCAGACACGGAGGTCAGCCCAGAGGAGCGCATGGCACAATTACCGAGATACGCCTACGTGCCGCCTGCATCTTAGCCAATGTTTGGCTACTTGAATGTTGACTGGAGGCGTCGTCGCCACTCGAACGCGCCAACAAACATCGCATGCCACAAACAACCACACGCTTCCACCAAAATGATGTGATTTTCTATACTCGGGGCGAGGACGACGGCATCCCACCGGAGCGGAGTTTCAATGGCGCAGCTGGATTTGGGATGTATATAACTTGTAAGGAACGCACGAAAAGCTCCGTCACTGTACTCATCGTAGACTGTGGCGCTGAACAAAACAACAGGTTCTGCGCTCCCTAATAACCACCTGCTCGTGATGTTTTCAAGTTGACTGAATTTGTTGGGATAGCCAAGCTCTTGGCCGCTTGCCACACCCACGACGGCTCGAGTCCTGCAGGACTTGGCCGGACGCCCAGCGGTTCGAATCTGGGCTCGACCGCAAGTCATGCTGGCCCGACGGTATCGTATGATACATTGGTTAATGCCTTGTCCGAATACCTCCTATCCGCACCTCCCTAAGGACTCATCTCATCTCCGATACTAAGGGGATATCCCTTCTCACATACAAGCCCAGCCGTGTGGGCTAATTGACATTACAAGGTCCTTGCGCATTACGTTAGGACTATCGACGGCGTGGGACTCAGTCTTCTGCAATGCCAAACAAAAATCAAATTCCAGCATTCTGAACCCCTTCCTTCCCAAAAACGAGCTGTTATAGAATCAAATTGACCCGCAAACCTTCAGGGCCCAACGCAATTACATCGAACAGACGTGTTGCATCGACAAAGGTAAGGCAGCAAAGTTTTGCGGGGCCTTCAATTCCAAGATGTCTGTTACTGGTCGACCAAAGGCTGTTACCCAAGCTCACTGCTATTGCTCGACTCGTTATCACGATTCCAGTGTCTAGTCTGTGAACCAGGGCTCACCTGAGAGCGCGTTCTGTTAATGTTCGCCATGTCTCTATAGATTCGGAGGCGTTTTTCATGCCCAACACAAACTAATGCTCTAATGAGATGTGCTCGGCGTCTCGATGCTCGGTAAGCCTACATGTACGATTGCGCTTGACCACTCCAGCTGGTTGGAACCCGACAAAGCGGCCGGATCTGTCAAGATGATGGCCTCATCTGCGCCAGTCTGGGGCGTCCGGGTAATTCAGGAACCAGACGGACATGACCTGCGCGCCCTCGGTGATGGGGAGATGGCATGTTCGTTTGCCATCAGGCAAATAATACAACGTGGGCGATATGTGCATCACGGCTAAATGCAGCCTCTCCACTTCCAATACCACTAGCGTTGTTTTCCCCGCAGTTCTTGTGCTATGGACACCCGGATCGACGAAGCTTCGGATCTCCAAAAGGAGCGCATTTGGAGTAGCTATCACACCGGTTCCTCGATTTCATGTGTCTTCTTAGTATAAAAGTGAGAATCATGTTTTGATTATGTACTAAATTTGACGAAACACCTCGCCACTGTCGACTCTGGAGAGACAACTTGGTGACCTGACTACAACACAACATAAAACCAAGCTTGATGCCCCTTATGCTAGAAGCTTCTTCTTCGGTAGCCGGCTCGTAACTTGAGCTAGGATGGCTCACCAATGTGGGGTAGTGGACTTGGAAAGCCACCCGCTTCACAAACCTGGGTAGTGTGCTGCGTTTGCGTGCGGGGACGCTCGACTCGAGCATCTTGCAGAATGAGGTCTCGTCGGCACAGTCAACCGAGGGAATCATGGATTGTTTCTTCTGGCAGGGGTCCGGGAAGGCTCGTTCGCCGTCTCCGGCCTATCACGAGAAAAGTAGAGGTAGCCTCTTTACCCGTTGACCAGTAATGACGGCCCCCGTCTTGGCCAGTGACATGTATGCCCAGGCGTCCCTGAGTGTGCTTTCTGTCCCATTATTGGTGGTGAAATGATCAATGGAAACCCTGGTGTCATTGTTCTGGGGTTCTCACTTCTACATGCACGGGAGGCGTCATCCTGGCTTGACTGACTGACCATTCTTGGGCCGGGTGTTGGATGGAACCAAATGGTCGGATATTCTGGTTAGTAGTTATATAATAGGTACAGCTCGTGCCCCATTGACGATGCGTGGTGCCCTGCGGTCGTCACCTTGCTCGTGACCTTTCGCAGTCTTACTTGGTGGATCTGCCATTGAGTCTTTCCCAGCCCGCAGTCATGGCCTTTATCAACTTGAGGTCCATCACACTGGTGGCGCTCTCGGCTCTGACGCCCCTGATCTCAGCCCTTGGGCAGAAACAGATCATCTCCTTCGAGAGCGGCTCAGGCAACTACCAGATCGCAGGAGGAGACGTTGGAATTGGTCAAATCCTGGTGTCCAGCGATGACTACTGGGGTGTCATTCGAGCTGCAGGTGACTTGGCGCTTGACTTTGGTCGCGTCACTGGCACGGCCTACACCCTCAGCAATGGCGTGAATGGTTCACAGCCCGCTTCCTACACCTTTGCCCCGGTGGACGTCAGCAATAACACTGTTGTAAGTACTAGTCTTCACGTGACAGAGTCCGATCTGGCCAAAGGCGGGGATCTTTTCTTTGGAGATTGTGAAGAGAGCGGCGGTTCTAGTATGAGTGAAGTCCCAATGCTGACCGCTACAGTACCGTGTCGAAGACGAACAGTCCTTCACCGGCCCCAACTATACCGACCCGAAGCCAAGCAACACAGTCGTCATTGCCGGTACCGTCGGTCATTCAAAGTTTATTGACGACCTCATCGCAGCTCAGAAGCTCAACACAAGCGAAATTGACGGGCAATGGGAGTCTTTCGTAAGCCAATTGGTTGAAAACCCCGTCCCTGGGTGCTCGCGTGCCCTCGTCATTGCCGGCAGCGACCCCCGAGGCACCATCTACGGCATCTACGACATCAGCGAACAGATTGGCGTCAGTCCCTGGTACTTCTGGGCCGACGTGCCTCCCAAGAAGGCCACCGAGATTTATGTCTTGCCCGAAAGCAAAGTCCAGGGGCCTCCTTCGGTCAAGTACCGCGGGTTCTTCCTCAACGATGAGCAACCGGGCTTGTCCAGCTGGGTCTCGTGAGTTCCGCATCTTCCTTCACCAAGAGCTAACTGCTGATGCATTTGGTAGATCGCAATGGAACGACACCTGGAACGGCGCCGCAGGATACAACCACCACTTCTATAGCCTTGTTGGCGAGCTTCTACTACGTCTTCGTGCAAATTACCTTTGGCCAACGGTCTGGGGCAGCATGGTTTACGTCGATGACCCGTTCAACCAGCCCCTTCTCGATGCTTACGAAGTCGTTCTGGGCGGCTCCCACACGGAGCCCATGATGCGCGCCCAGAACGAGTTCGGGACGTTCTACAAGGGCCAGTGGGCGTACAACCTAAACAACAAGTCCATTGACGAATATTTCCGGTACGGAGTGCAGCGCGCGAAGCCGTACAGCCGTAACAGTCTGTGGACGATGGCCATGCGTGGCACGGGCGACACTGCCATCGAAGGTAACTTGGGCATTGAAGCCATTGTCAAGATGCTGGAGGTACTCGTGCAGAACCAGCAAAGAATCATTGCCGAAGGCCTCGGCATCGAGTCTGCCGCCGAGGTTCCGTCCTTGTGGTGTCTCTACAAGGAGGTCCAATCATACCAGGAGAGAGGTCTCCACGTTCCCGAAGACATTACCCTCCTCTGGGCCGACGACAACTGGGGCAACGTCCGAAGACTGCCGCTGGTGAATGAGACGAGCCGCAGCGGTGGTGCTGGCGTGTACTACCACTTTGACTACGTTGGAGGCCCGCGCGACTACAAATGGATCAACACGATCCAGCTGGAGAAGACGGCGGAGCAGATGTCTCTTGCCTACGCGCGAGATGCCCGCCGGATTTGGATCGTCAACGTCGGGGATCTCAAGCCCCTCGAGATCCCGATCAGCCACTTCTTCGACCTCGCGTACGACACGGAGAAGTGGGGCGTCGACGGCACTGGAGACTGGCTCAAGTCTTGGGCGACAAGGGAGTTTGGTGATGGTCACTCGTCCGAGATCACGGACATCTTGACCAAGTACGGCATGTACGCCGCTCGCAGAAAGTTTGAACTGGTCCAGCCCCAGACCTACTCCGTCATCAACTACAATGAGGCAGACGCAGTCTTGGAACAGTGGGCGGCCCTGCACGGGCAAGCTCAGGCGGTGTACGATGCCCTCGACGAGGAGTACCGTGCCGCCTTTTTCGAGATGATCCTGCATCCCATTACCGGCGGCGAGATTCTGCACAAGATCCAAATCAACGGAGCGAAGAACCAGCTGTACGCTGGGCAGAAGCGCAACTTGGCAAACGATGTCGCCGACGAGTCCAGGGGCCTGCTTGACGCCGATGCCGAGCTGACCAACAGGTGGAACGAGTTGCTCGACGGGAAATGGGTACACATGCTGGACCGTGAGTACATGACGCTCTCCGCCGAGGGAGGGCGCGACGCTAACGAGAGGCAGAAACCCATCTCGGATACGATGACTACTGGCAACATCCCATGCGCAACACCCTCCCTGCAATGCGCTACGTGCAGACACAGTTCCCCTCCTTGGGCGGACAGATTGGTGTCGGTGTCGAGGCGTCCAACGCCAGCGTCCAGGGAGACGACCAGTGGCACCCCAACTCGAGCAACGACCTCACCGTGCCCCCTCTCGACCCGTACGGCGCCCTCACGCGCTACTTTGAGGTCTTTGGCCGCGGCAACAAGGAGTGCCCCTGGGAGGCCAGCCCGTCGCAGCCGTGGGTGAAGCTGTCGCAGTACAAGGGAACCGTCGGCGGCGAGAACGGCACGGACAGTCGCGTTTTCATCTCGATTGACTGGGAGAATGCGCCAGCGGCCCCTAACGCGACGCTGGTGCCCATCAACGTCACGGCGGGGTGCGTGGGCAAGGAGAAGTATGCTGGCTCGGGACAAAAGGTTATTGTGCCGGTTATCAACCGCAAGGTCCCGTCCAACTTCACAGAGGGCTTCGTCGAGTCGGACGGACATGTGTCGATTGAAGGGCCACACTACCAGAGGATCATCGAGCCAAGCAGCGGCTCAAACAGCAGCAGCAGCAGCATCAGCAGCAGCAAGAAGCTCACGTACCACGTGCTCAAGAACTACGGCCGTACCATGGGCGGAGTCACGTTGTACCCGCCCGAGTCGGAGAAGGTCAAGCTCGGCGATGGTCCGGCGCTCGAGTACAGCATCTATCTCTTCAGCAACACCAGCAAGGCGACGGTCACGGTGTACATTTCGCCATCGGGTAACTACCTTGGCGACGGTAACCCGCTCGAGTACGGCATCTCTTTGTACCCGACAGGCGGTGGCCAGCCGCAGCCCAAGACGGTGCAGCCGGTGGGTAAGACGCAGGGCCAGAACATGCCTGCGGGATGGGACGGCGCGGTGGCCGATGCTGTCTGGGGACTCAGCGGCAACTACACGACGACGGGGTTCAACGTCGCGCAGGAGGGCGCGTACACACTGCGGATCTGGGCGCTTCTTCCGAACATCGTCGTGCAGAAGATCGTAATTGACCTCGGCGGCGTGAGGAAGTCGTATCTCGGGCCCCCCGAAAGCTTCTTGCTGGGCCGTGATGAGCAGGGTGCTGCACAGCGAACAGCGTTTACCGACACGCCTGGTATCCTCGGGGGTAAATCAGGGTAGAGATGCTGTTGTTGTTATTGTTGTTGTTCTTGACATTGAGGACGAGTTATTCACAGGTTAACTACCTACGGATACGAGGCTGATGTGATGCATGCTGAAATGATTGATTGGCTGGACGAAGTAATTAACATTAATTGATACCTGATGGAATAGGCACGTGAACAGACCTTTTCTAGACGGCAAAATAGAGGACCCCCCCTCCCCTTAATTGACTTTTTCGTTGGCCCATGGCGCGCGCGTGACGTGTTTTCCAGGGTCTTTGTTTAGGAGACGACGCAGAGAGACAGACACTGACTGTCTTTGTGTCCTTGTCCACCGAGGCTTCTCTTCTATTGTTTGTGGCTGGTGCTCGGGTTCCAGCCACAACTTGCTCCTGAGCCTTTCCATAGTGGGTCCAGAAATGTGTGGCTGACTAGGAACCGCCCCTTCTCATTCGCGTGTCTTGCATTGGAATGGAGCCACAGACAGAGAATCAGGCTTAGCGTCTCCACATTCGCATCGCTTAACTGGCTCCCGGTCGTCTGGAGCAACGATGCCAGAAAACAACAAACGTCAGTCAGTCAGTCAGTCACTCACGCACTCGACTCGCTCTCTGCACTCACTGCACAGCACAGCAGCACAGTCAGCCCAGCCCAGCGAAGCGTAGCCGAAAGGAAACCGGGGGTCCCTCTTCAAGACATACATTTGATTCATACGCACACACACACGTCTCCTAATCTCTTATCCATCTGCAGCTTCCAACGTCGACTGCCAAAGGTAGCAGCAGCAACAGCTAGCCAGACGACAGCTGCCCGTTCTTTCCTCACTCTTACTAATCACCTACTTCACCAGCTTCGCTCCTCTGCCTATCATCATATTCCCTTGATTCTCTTCTCTTTTCCCCCACCCTTTTTTTCTCTCTTCCACGTCTCCTCCTCCTCGCACATGCTTGGCCCGCGCTGCAAAGCGGCTTTGTTTATTTCTTGACATCACACACTCCCGTTTGCTGCTGCGACACCCGCACAACCAACCGTCCTGCCACTTGGACTCGGAGCTCGACTTGTTTACAGTCTTGGAGCGCCCAGGCGGTTCGAGTCCGAGCCGTTCTTCAACACACGACACGACCCGAAGAAGTCTCTGTATCGCTTTCACAAATAACAGCAAACATGGTCGCCGACCCCAATGCCGCCTCCATCACGGTCGCAGGTTCGTCACGCAGCCTCCTCTGCTACGCTGTGAATTCAATCACTAACATCTGTTTCCTTCCATAGTTCGAGTCCGACCTTTCACGATCCGAGAAGCTGCTCAGCTGTACGTTAAACTCACACACAAGATGCGACCGACCATAGCAACAGCCTACTGACGATATCCAGAACTCGCAACGATGAGGGTACCGTCTTCCTCGGCGATGGCTCTCTTGCCGCCGCACCGCCAAAGCTCCAGAGGGGTGGTATCAGGCCCGTCATCAAGGTTGTCGATGATAGATGCCTGTGAGTCCTTCCAACAGTTTCCGCCCGGCTGTTGACTTCCTGCGCTGACATCACATTCACAGAGTCTTCGACCCTCCCGAGGACAACCCTGTTCACAGGTTCGGACGGTCCGTCGTCCCCAACGGCAAGAAGGTCAAGGATCAGACCTTCATGTTCGACAGAATATTCGACGAAAACGCAACACAAAACGATGTCTACGAGGGCACCACCAAGCAGCTTCTCGATAGCGTCCTTGACGGTTACAATGCCACTGTCTTCGCCTACGGCGCCACCGGTTGCGGCAAGACCCACACCATCACCGGCACAGCACAACACCCAGGAATCATCTTTATGACGATGCAAGAACTCTTCGAAAAGATCAATGAGCGAAGCCAGGACAAGACCACCGAGATCACACTCTCCTACCTCGAGATCTACAACGAGACCATCCGCGACTTGTTGATTCCCGGAGGCAGCAAGCAGGGGTTGATGCTCCGCGAGGATTCAAACCAGGCCGTCTCCGTCGCAGGCCTGACGAGCCACCACCCCAAGAACGTGCAGGAGGTCATGGACATGATCGTCCAGGGCAACGAGTGGCGGACAGTCTCGCCCACCGAGGCCAACGCCACCTCGTCTCGCTCTCACGCCGTTCTACAGATCAACGTCGCGCAAAAGGATCGCAACGCAGACGTCAACGAGCCACATACCATGGCCACGCTCAGCATCATCGATCTTGCCGGTAGCGAGCGTGCCAGCGCCACCAAGAACCGTGGCGAGCGTCTGCTTGAAGGCGCAAACATCAACAAGTCCCTCTTGGCCCTGGGAAGCTGCATCAACGCCTTGTGCGATCCGCGCAAGACCAACCACGTACCATATCGCAACAGCAAACTCACTCGACTCCTCAAATTCTCCCTCGGCGGCAACTGCAAGACGGTCATGATTGTGTGCGTCAGCCCTTCGAGCGTCCACTTTGACGAGACACAAAACACCCTCCGATACGCCAACCGAGCCAAGAATATCCAGACCAAGGTCACCCGTAACGTCTTCAACGTCAACAGACATGTCAAGGACTTCTTGGTCAAGATTGACGAGCAGATCGCGCTGATCAACGAGCTCAAGGCGCAGCAAAAAGATGCCGAGAAGATCTTCTACGCCAAATTCCGAAAGCAACTAGAAAAGCGCGACTCAGTCGCCCGCGAAGGCGTCCAGCGTATTCGGACAGCCTACGAAAACTCTGCACACGACAGGCGGGACAAGATTAACAACATGAAAAAGTTGCGGGCTTTCGAAAGACGCATCGGCCTGCTTTCGGCCTGGATTGCCTCCTTCGATGCAGTCTGTGATCAGCGAGGCGACGAAGACTCGATGCCCGCGCCCCTCGTTGCCATCCGCAAGACGGCTCAAGGCATCTTGGTCGAGTTGGAGCACAGCCGTCACCACATTCACCAGAAGCTGGAGCACGCCAACTGGGAACGATCCATCGACACGGCCCTTCACCACAGCATCAAGCAGTTGCCGGGAGGCGAAGCTGACGCAGCCGAGATTGACACACTGACTCGCGAGGCAGAGCTCCTCAAGGCCAACTTTGGCAGAGATGCCAACCGGGAGGTTCTCGAAATGGACAAGGTGGGCGATGCGGCCATGGTTCAAGTTCTCTTGACCGCCCAGTTCGATATTTTGGCGTCGCTCGAAGACACGTTGGAGATGAGCGAGGAGGATGCCGTTTCACACGCGAAGCGCATTATCAACCGCTTGCTGGAAGCCGGCTTCACGGCAGCCTCTCATGTCGTCAAGCCCGACGGTGCCATGATACCCGTGGAGAAGTTTTCTCCCAGCAAGCGCGGCACCCCAAAGCGCAAGAAGGCGGTCCTCAACAACATCAGCAACACATCTCCTGTCCGTCAGCCCGCTTTCGTTCCGCCTGCCGATGCTGCGCCCCAGCCCAGTGTGTCTCCGTTGAAGGTGTCGCCTCGGCGTAAGAAGTCGGGCGCGCCGCGAAGTCCTCGCAAGGGAGTCTCGTTTACGCCGGTGAAGAGGAAGTCGGAAGCGAAGCGGGCTGTCCGGTGGAGGGACGACGAAACGGAGCAGGGAACCCTGGCAGATTTCGAAAAGACACCCAAAAAGTACGAGTCGACACCAGAACAGAGTTCTCCAGACAAGACGGGTCTGAAGATGCCAGCCCTACCCTCCTACTTGAGAACAGCATCGCCCAACCACGACACAAGCCCGAAGCTAGAGCTTGAGGGATCCTCATCCATCCCGCCGGCCAAGCCTAACAGATTCCAAGCCGGTTTCCTGTCCAAGGGCCGAGTGTCGTCCATCGGCTCCGGGTCTCCGACCATGCCGGTGCCGACAATGTCGTTGCCATTGGGCTCGTCTCCGTCGTCGGACAACGAAGGACGGGTGTCTCCCCTGCGGGCTCTTGACGTGCACCGTTCGTCGAACCTGTCGCCGCCGGCGTTCCGCTCTAGGATCGCGAGAGCCAGCCCGCCGCCGAGAACATCGCTCTCGGGCAGCTTGTCGGCTGATGAGAACAACCCGCCATCGTCCCACAATGTGTCTGGATCCGAGTCGGAGTCGCCCGGCATTGATCCTAGGAAGCTTCGATCTGCGATGAACTCGATGAAGAAGGTCCGAGGCGAGCACCGTCGCGTGTCATCCATAGGAGGGTCGGCAGGTCACAACGCCAGGCGCATCTCTTCGGTCAACTCGATTGGCACAAGCCATCGGGCATCATCGAGCTTCTCGGGCCCGCTGGCTAGTAACTCAAACGGCATCTCCAGACAGCGTCGAGCCAGTGCGGAGCGAAGACTCTCACCACCCATAACGTGCTCCCCTCCGGACGTCAGGAGCGACCGGGCGTTCACGGCGGGGCAGGCAAGGAGGATGCACCTGGGAGGCAGTTTGAGAATGGAAGGGGGAAGCCCTCAAGCGCCTCCGAGCAGGATGGTCAGCGCCGACTTCAAGAACAGACGTATCACGATTGGCAGTCTGGCGGCCACTGGCAAGATTGAGAAGTCACACGCACCCAGGCCCAGCGTGGCGGGGTGGCGTTGATTTTCTTTCTTCAGGTTTCGAGCATGGTTACTTGATTGTTAGCGTAAAGATGGGACGGGCATCTTGGGCTCTTGGTCAATCAGTCTTTTCGATTCATGGATGAGGGGCGTTGGGCAATCTTTAGAAGTTAGCCCCTCGAATTCTTTTTGGTTGTTTCTCATCGTCTGGCGGGCCTGGCCGAGGGTCCTTGTATGTGTTATTGTATCGATAGGTTGCGGTCGGACTATATTCACAATTCTTCTGATGTGAAGTATCAGTATGGCAAAGAACAAATCATGTGACAGTAATAGTGGATTGATTTTTGTTACAGAGGAGCCCCTTTTACTGGCGTTCTACGACATGAGGTTGTCCGACTTGGCTCAGAGAGAGCAGCAGCTGGAATTGTTGGGTTGTTGGGTTCATGACTCGCTCGGTACTGACAACGCGTCGGCAAACGAGGTCGGCCTGGTGAGTTAAGGACAAGTCCGAGAGTTGAGGTTTCTCATGACGCCATGACATGGCCAGTCATCGGATGGCGATTTCGGCAGGTGATGGAAGAAGAGCCGGAGAACTACCTAGGGACACGGAATCCGGCTCACTCACTCGCGGAATCGAAGGTGGTGCGAATGAAGGGGGGGGTGCCGGCCAGCCATGAGCCACACGGGCCTGGAGCTCTTTCAGGAAAGTTCACGGCATCTTCCTCGGGGGTCTTTTGCCAATATCGGATGACGCAACAACGGGGCATGAGATCACGGCCACTGAAGGCGCACAGTAACGGGATATTAACCCGCGATGTAAGCTCCTCCAACTCCACCTCCATCCACTTGGTTTCTCCGAGCGGCAGGCAGTTGGTTGGATTGGAAGAAACAGGATGGGATGGCAATTAATTATTGCCCAAGACTCAAGAGGCGATAGAGCCGCCCACAGCAGGGAGGATCCCAGCCGTGGAGCTGTGCAGCCGCCCAACCAATGCTAGGTATTCCAGTCATGCTTATTCAACCGCTTTCTACCAATCAAACCTTATCGCCGGCGAGGTAATGTAAAGTTTAGTCGCAATCGTGCAATATAAACTTATTAGGGGGCGAGGGGGGGTGGACGGACCTATAAACGTGTCTGCGCAGTAGCTTATTCTCTTATCTTCCGAACTCTTAAGACCAAGACCGCGCCGCCGGCTGAATCGGCACCGCTCTCGAGCCGCTGTCACCCAGTCAAATCGTCGCAGGAGGATGAATGAGGAATGTGCGAAAGAAGAGTTCGCTCGACCATGTGCGCAAAACCGGATGCTATTCGAGATCGGGTGAAGGGAGGGGGCTACCTAGCTCAGTCAACAGACCCCAGAGCGAACTTTTGCAAAAGACGACATTCCAGGCCGGCGCTTCGTGACCCTCCTTCTGGAGACTTTGGGCTATGCGCGCCCCTCAAAGCGGAAGCCAGATGCAACCAGAGCAGGGGGGCGGTTCACGTTCGCGACGGCCAGCCAGAGCACGTCACGGCGGGTTTTGGGCAGTTCAAGTGCTGCAGGGGCGCTCGCACTCGCCAAGAAAGGCATCGTCGCGGTTGTCGTCCTTCCCGTCTTGGCCTCGATCTCGTTCCCCAGCGGCCCCGGACTGGGCACTTCTGGGCATCGCGGGGGGCGAGAGCGTTGGGTGTGCATACAGATGCCACCTACGTAAGCAGCACGAACAACATGAAGGCGGTGATAGGGCCGGCCGGGGTATCGAGGGTTGCAATCGCCGCCCTTGGTCGCATGTGGGCATCGCGGGTGGGCACTTGGCGGTAAAGCTTGTTTCTATATGCCGATGCGCCCCCCTAATACGCCCGATAGACCCAGTCAATCGATATCATATCTATCTTGAACTGAGCAGTCGGGGCATGGGTCGTCCCAGTCCGTGTCTCGGAGCCCCAATGAAGCCCTTTGAATTGAGCCCCTCTTCCCGGAGCCATGTCCCGAGTAGGTAGGTGGCTTTCGACGCCGACTCGCCGACTCGTTGACTCGACGACCCCCCCCCCCCCCCTCGGGACAGCTGTGTTGGAGGCCCAATCCCGGGAACTCATCGCGATGAACGCCGTTTTGACACTTTCGATTGGTTGACGACGCCATCTGCCGCGGTTCCAACCTACCCTCTCCACCGCGGGACCCCTCTTCGTCGCCAGATTTCTCTTTTATTTCGCGCCGTTGGAATGTTGTTCATTCTATATCCCAACGTCTCGCTTCCACTGATTGGAGAGAGCCGCGCTGCGTCGAGTCGTCTGAGTCGTTGGGCCCCCTTACGACCTGCTCTTTTCCGTCTAGTTCAACCGTTGTGTGGAGGGCTCGGTGCTCGTCACGAGCTCTGCTCAAAAGTTCCCAACATCCACTTCCCCTACCTCTGGGGCCGGGAATACGCTGGCGTTTGGCCGATCTTATGGGGAACCGGATGGGGCTCCGTACCGACCTCGGTCGAGATCCTCAACTCCCCTATCGAGCCTAGTCGGCTGTTGGTCGTTGCCGAGGGCTGTGTGTTGATTTCTCGTGGCCCCTCTCTTCTTTTGTCATTGTTGCTGTTGCTGCTCCTCTGCACCACTATCCTATCCGCGCAGAGACGCTCTCCTTACTCATCAAACCCAGCCCCTGTACATGTTTTCTCTCCATCACCATGCATTGATTGAGCTGTGATTCATGTCCGCGCCGTATGGAGCTGCGATAGGCAGCTCGGTTATTGCACGATGTTCTCTCTTGGCAGGTGGTATCCTTTCCCGGTTATCCCGTGCCGGGCATCATGCTCGCTCAAACTGAATACCCTTCGGACCTTGTTGTTGCTGTCAACAATGTTGTGAGGTTGGTATCTAGCATCTCTGGCATCACTGGCGGTCCTGCTGCAACCGAGAAACATCTGATCCAAACCGACTAACATTCCACGCCCTGATACCCATCAAGTGAAACCATATGCCCAGCCGCCTGCTCCTGATCGTAGATCCAGCTATAGACTAACACTACGGGACAGCTGCTTTCTACCACTTTTGAACAAGAGCCCATGAGATCGACAAAGTGAAGAGAGGGTGTTAGTGGGGGGCAAGGGTGGAGCTGGATCGATGAGCGACTGTATGCGAGGTCCGAGCAAGGTAGCATCGCCCTTGCTATATCGGAGCTTATGATGTTGACATGTGCTCAAGGTAACGCATATCCATGTACCTGTTGAACCAGAGGCTGACCCATCGTCGTCTAGAACAACCTCCATCTGGGACTCGACGATGATCATATAAACCGTCCCGTCTTTCCCCCTTCATCGTCCCTTCTCTCATCATCATCCTCATCATCATCCTCATCCTCCTCCTCCTCCTCCTCATCATCCATATCTTCATCCTCATCCCTTCTTTCCCGGCCTCGTTCCATCTTTCCCGGTCTCGTCCCGCCACAATGACTGCCTCATCCATTGTTTCGGCCCTCGCCGCCGGCCTCGCCCTGGCCTCCACCGCCGTCGCCCTCCCCGCTGGTGCCCAGCAGGAGAAGGGTTTCACCGTCGAGCAGGTCCGCAACACCCGCTACGTCCGCTCCGGTCCCCTCGCCCTGGCCAAGGCCTACCGCAAGTACAAGGTTCCCCTCCCCGAGGACCTTGCCAACGTCGTCGCCAACCTCACTGCCGCAAACCCCGCCGGCGTCGCTCAGCGCTCCACCGGCAGCGTTGCCGCCAACCCCGCCGAGTACGACGCCGAGTACTTGAGCCCCGTCCAGATCGGTACCCCGGCCCAGACTCTCAACCTCGACTTTGACACCGGCTCTGCCGACCTTTGGGTCTTCTCCTCCTTGACCCCGTCCAGCGAGCGCGACGGTCAGACCGTCTACAACCCGAGCAAGTCCAGCACCGCTTCCAAGCTCTCGGGCGCCAGCTGGGACATCTCCTACGGAGACGGTTCCAGCTCCAGCGGTGTCGTCTACAAGGACACCGTCACCGTCGGCGGCCTCACCGTCACCGGCCAGGCTGTCGAGGCCGCCTCGACCGTCTCGGACCAGTTCACCCAGGACAGCGACCTGGACGGTCTTCTCGGTCTCGGCTTCAGCACCATCAACACCGTCTCCCCCACCAGGCAGACCACCTTTTTCGATACGGCCAAGTCCAAGCTGACCTCGCCGCTCTTCACCGCCGACCTGAAACACAACCAGGGTAAGTACTATACATTCTCGTTCTCATCCGAACATTCACTTACACCCAACTAGCCGGCACGTACAACTTTGGCTACATTGACAGCTCTGCCTACACCGGCTCCATCACCTACACCTCGGTCGACAGCAGCCAGGGTTACTGGGGTTTCACCTCCTCCGGCTACCAGGTCGGCTCCAACAGCTTCGTCAGCAAGTCCGTCAAGGGCATTGCTGACACCGGCACCACCCTCCTCCTCCTCCCCGACTCCATCGTCTCTGCCTACTACGGCAAGATCAGCGGTGCCAAGTACGACTCTTCCCAGGGAGGCTACGTCTTTCCCTGCAAGACCACGCCTCCTTCCTTCACCTTCGGTGTCGGCAGCGCTCGCATCACCATCCCCAGCGACTACATGAATTTCGAGGCAGTCACCTCCACCCAGTGCTACGGTAGCTTGCAGAGCAGCAGCGACATCGGTATCAACATCTTCGGCGACATTGCCCTCAAGTCTGCCTTTGTTGTCTTCAACGGTGGCACCAAGCAGGTCGGCTGGGCTGCCAAGGATCTCTCCTAAATCACCTTCAGATGAAAAAAAAGAAGCGGAGGCACACTCAGCCCCGTATCCTAAATAACCTGGATTCCGAGACCGGATAGGAGTTGGGACGGAAGACGTTCGGGTTCCATATAATCTGATGGGCCGCTCGTCAAGTCATTCGACACTTTCTCATGTACATATTTCTTACGATTTTCTTTTATTAGAACATAAGTTGAGATGAAGTGATAGTCTAATACACTTACACATGCTAAGAACATACAAATAGCTTTAAGCGCCTTAATGTGCATACCTTTCCGCCTATTTAATCTATATACTTATATGTTTTGGTCTGATACTTGCCTTGACTTCTGTCAGTTGCGATCAAGCATACTTGAAAGACCGTTGATAAACACCTAGCAAGTCTTTAGACGATGGTACCAGGTGCCTTTCTAGTACTGATAGCCCGCACGGGTTGGCCAGTATGGTCACCATTTGGACATCGACAACGATCTCACTAGCGTACACGGTGCGCGTCAACGACATCCGGAAGTAACCAATGCTTTGGATGTCGAAACTTTGTCCCGGTCGACGCCGTCGCTGCTGCCACTACCGCCGTCACCTCCATGGGGGTTGCCTACCTACGGTGACAACACATCTTCGTCATAGGTGCGTATTCATGGAATACACAGGACAGTTACGCACGCTTAAACAAACAGCTAGCTTCAAACGACTCAATTTACGTGGCTTTCTCTTTTATTCAATCCATTCGGACAGTTTTCGCCTCTGCAGTCATCTAATATCTTACTTTTCGTTCGTATAGTTATCTGATCTTGCCTTCGTCTGTATATTTTTCTTAGCTTCTATGAGATACGATGTAACATAGTTCCTATTCTCGCCCCGCTGGAAGAAACTCAGCGACGAATACAACACTCGTAGGCGGGAGTCACCTGCGCTTACTCGCTACGCCTCGAGAGCCATTCACCCACGCCCATCCCCATTCATATCTCCCCAACTCGTTCCTGCCTACAATCCTCATCGCGTTTCCAAATATGAATGGCTTTGCCATACGGCAAAAGCCGCTTGGTGCTCAACGGCACCTGTGTCTTCCGAGCTCTACACGTCCTGCGAGCTATTCGCGAAAGGGGCCAAAGACCAAGGACGTCATGAAATGCGGGAAGAAGGGAAAGGAAGACAAGAAGCTCTAGGTATTAGACTTGGCTATGCCGAGGTGTAGTCGGTAATCGACGGAATAGGTATACCAGAATCTCCCATAAGCAGTCCAGTCGATATGTGAAAGGGCTTGATGCGAAAAGGGGGAATGGTGGGGAGAGGACGGAGAGCCAATAATAGACCATATTGGCGAGACTTGTTTCCAGAATGAAGCGCAATTTTGTTAGGATAAGGACAATGACGACGGGGTAATTAGAGCCCTGATCTTAGATAGATAGACCTCTGTCGTGATTCCAAGCTCTCTGTGGATCTATTGGTCGGACCCCTCCGCTGTGAGTCTGTGATTTTGGTAGCGAAAACTTAGAGACGACATACGACTCAGCCTTTGGGCTGAAAGACCAGATGATATCCTTTGCGTTGTCTGTTCAATGGGCCTGCCGCTCCGACAGCTCAAGCCACGAAGCGCAGCAGGTGTCTACATACATATGATTCTGACTTACCGGAGAACTGATGGCCAGCAATCCGCCCCTCAATGTTTCCAACTGTTCGCTCATGACTTCCTTTCACATGTGCCTTCTATGTTAGTGATGTCGAGGAGTCTGTATCCGATGTCAGGCGAACCTGCTAGGTTGTTTCAGCGCGGATGCCACAGGAAAGATGGACGGAACAGCATGCTTGGCAATAGAATAGATGGATATGATACGCCATTTCGAACACCAATGCCATAGAGAGAGCCACACAATGCCTTTCTTGACCAGCATCCTGCGATGTCTCGAGGTTGGAACGCAGGGCTAGGAGGTAAACGTGGTAGGTGCACGTGCATCTGAGTCCCATGTTGCCGGTGACCGACCACGCGACACAAACACGACTGCTCAGAGACGCTACGCGACTAAGGCACCGTTGTAGGGCTTGACGGGATGGGATGGGTTGGGCTGGGCTGGGCTGGGCTGGGCCCAAGGGCTTGGGTCCGGAAGCAGAGAGCAGCATACGAGGATGCGGCATTGCATGATGTTGATCGCGGCTGAACCTATATGTGTGCTTCATTAGCGCCCTTGTTGTGCCCCAGGGATGGATATTTACATACAGGATGCTCGCTCGCACCCAAACACGATGCGACGCTAATCTGTGTGCTGGACTGAACCCCGATGTCCAACAGAGCGTCTCTAAAACCAGACTAGTGCGATTCGTTGCTTCAGGCCAGAAACGCAGTCGAGTTTTTCCGTCAAATGAACGAACCTCGGCGGCCGATGCCAAGGCCGTTGGCGTATTGTCACAAAGTTGGGGTGAGGGAGATGGGGGTTGGTGATGATTGGGGACCCTGTCTTAGCTCTGTCCTAGTCATCAAAGTCAATGGCAAGGAGTTCAGCTGATTCGTATGTACCTGAGCAAGTAGAAGGGCCAGAAGTTCGGTCAGAATACAAGCGTACTTCAAGAGTATGGTCCTTTGAGTGTTTGTTGAAGCAGGACGGAAACAGACAAAGCCAGCCGACAAAGTCAAGTCTCAACACTACGAATACCTTGAGAAGAAGACCAAAGCACAAAGTTGGCGTTAATCCAGCCACGCCCGCAGCCTCCCTGTCTCTCGGCTGGTACATACCTAATCGTTGATGGTTCATCCGTCCGTTTCTGGTTCGTCTGTCTCCACGCGGGCTCTCCCACCCCTCCTCCCATCCCCTCATTTTACACCCATGCCACACCCCCCGGGATCCCCATTATTTCTCCATCCTGATCATTCCTCTCACCCGCCTGCGCCTTTTCTCCGCAGAATCCACCGGACAGATGGGATAAGATGGGAAAGCATGGACCGATGAAGGGTGACAGTGCTGTCTGAAGCAGGAAGCGGCGAGACCAGAGAATCTATGTCGTATAGCCAAAGCCGATTGAATTCGAATGGCATGTTATTGAGCTCTGGTTCAGCCCACCGTACGTACCTTATCTCTGCTGCTCTGCTGCTCTGCATATCGCGTTTGCCTCCTCCTTTCAAAAAGTTCCATGGCGACGCAGATGCAACGTGGGGAGAAGCTAGACTCCTTTCAGCGCACTAAATCCGCGTTCCCTGTCTTCAACCGGTTCTCAGACCATACAACCCCCATGCTCATGTCACTTTGCCGTTTTGCCTCTTCAACTCTTTTCTGGCTGGGTTTCCCCTCCGCCAGCAGCCTAAACTCTTCGACTGAGCGACGGAGCTGCATGTAAACAGCGAATCACACGCCGCTTTCCGGACAACCGATTGTCCAGCTGGTCAGCTTCCACCGAGTTTGCTCCACTCTTGGTAACCTGGGGCGTCCGGGGATGAAGAACAGGTCTTTCTGGGGCTTCAGAGAGCCATTTCTGTTGCCTTTGCCTTTACCGGTAGGCTTAGGCTCCTCAGACACACACCTTCGTCTTGCCACCAACGGGTGGTCTGTCCCTACTTCACGGCATTACATGGCAGTTTGAATCTCACGGATCTATCAGAAGTTGAAGCGAAGGCAACCATACCGCGTCTTGCCTCCCCTCCTTTACTCATCTAGATCCATCTCGATCCCGTCTCTTAGTGTTCCGCTGGCATTTGTGCCTTTGCATGATACACTAGACGCGGCGGACATTCGTGGCCACAAGAAATTCTTGCAATCACCAAGGCAGTCGCCATAAGGTTTATGTCCGGTTTAGTTTCCAACTTGCCGCTCAAGACTGGCCCGGCAAAGCTTTACACCCTCGGCTCACAACCGACCATCCCTTCTGCACGTCGCTGAGGTGTCATCCGGCTACCTTAGCTTGACTTGACCAGCCCATGAGAGCCCGGGCATGCCATGGATGCTTGTCTTGATTGTCGGCGGTCGCTGCATTCCCTCTGGCCACCTTGCCAACCACTACCACCCTCCCACCCACACACACCCATAGCCAAAAGATGTCTTCCATTACCCCAAAGCTTTGCCAGACGCCTCCAATGAGAAGCCTCGATCAGCTGAACGCAAAACCAAATAGGCACGCCCACCGCCATTGTCCTCCCGGCCACTCTGAGTGGTGGAAAATCTCATGGAAGATTCACCCTCCGTCTTGGTACTCTCTGAGGCTCGATTTCATGGGGGCCCAGAGAGATACCCTCGAGCGGATAGCCGGGCCAGGGTCAGACAAGGCTTGGAGCCAAGGCTTCCCGGACGGAGAAGCATGCAGAGTCGCAAGCTCCCCGCATATACTCCTCACGCATCAACGAATCCCCATGATCCTTTCCTACGGCAACCTGCCTACATTGGGTGGTGGTAGATTACTGATTGTCCTAACCGTGAGGGGTCCCCGGCTTCTACACCTGGGGAAGGCGAGCCTTTCTGATCGGCAAGGAAAGAAAACACCAACCTGGATTCGCAATATATCAGGGCGGCCATCCCATGCTCCCTTATAGAGACTTTTTCTCTTCTCCGTCTCTCCGTCCTCACGCCATAAGCCCACGAGCACCACTTTCACATTGTCGAGCTGATTCGCTTTGGCTTGAGACTCAATCACAAGCGGGTGCAGCGTGTCGCATTGGCCAACACTCTCTCGCTTCCTCTCACTTGCAATAGCAGCACCAACCCGCCAACGCCTGGCCTGCTGCAGAGAAACAACCGCCCAACATGACGATCATGCAGAGCATTCTGAAAAAGATTGTCCACAATGACGCCATGGACTCGGACCCCCCCGAGATCTACGGTTGGAGAGTCTTCGCCCTCGCCGCTTCCGCCTGCTTTGGTGCCATGTCTTTCGGCTGGGACAGTTCCGTCATCGGCGGTATTGTCGTGATGGAGCCTTTCAAGAAGTAGGCCACATCCCGCATGAACGCGTTGTCTTTGAGATCCGGTGGGCTGACCTTTTTTTCTCCTTTTCTTCCCAATTGCAGGGACTACGGCCTCCAAGACGCCAAACCGGTCGAGACCGCCAACTTGACCGGTAACATCGTCTCTACCCTCCAGGCGGGTTGCTTCGTCGGTGCCCTTGTCGCCTCCCCTTTAACCGACCGGTTTGGCCGCAAGTGGTGCCTCGTCTGCATTGCCGCTGTTATCCTCGTCGGTGTCGTCCTCCAAGCTGTCTCTTCCGGAAGAATCGCTGCCATCTTTGTCGGCCGCTTCATCGCCGGTCTCGGTGTCGGTGCCGCCTCCAGTATCAACCCCCTCTACGTCTCCGAAAACGCACCCCGTGCCATTCGTGGTCTCTTGACCGGTCTCTACCAGCTCTTCATCGTCACGGGTGGTATGATTGCCTTCTGGGTCAACTACGCCTCCGACCTCCACTTCACCGGCAAGATGAAGTACATCTTCCCCCTCGCCATCCAGGGCCTTCCCAGTCTCTTGCTCCTGCTTTGCATGCTCTGCTGCAACGAGTCGCCCAGATGGATGGCTCGCCAGGACAAGTGGGAGGAGTCCAAGAGGATCCTCGCCACGCTTCGCAACCTGCCCGAGAACCACCCCTACCTCGAGGACGAATTCCAGGAGATTGTCGACCAGATCCACCACGAGAGGCAACTGATGGGTGACGCCACCTTCATGAAGATGCAGAAGGAGATGTGGACCGTCAAGGGCAACCGCAACCGTGCTCTCATCTCCATCTTCCTCATGATCTGCCAGCAGATGACAGGAACCAACGCCATCAACACCTATGCTCCGACCATCTTCAAGAACCTCGGCATCCAGGGCCGCTCCACAGGTCTCTTCAGCACCGGCATCTACGGCATCGTCAAGGTGCTTGCTTGCGTCTGCTTCCTGCTCTTCATGGCCGACTCACTCGGCCGTCGTCGCTCGCTTCTCTGGACCTCCATCGCCCAGGGTTGCTGCATGCTGTACATTGGACTGTACGTCCGCATCTCGCCGCCTGTCGAGGGCCAGCCAGTCCCCGGCGCTGGATACATGGCCTTGGTTTCCATATTCTTGTTCGCCGCCTTCTTCCAATTTGGCTGGGGTCCGGCTTGCTGGATTTACGCGTCCGAAATCCCGACCGCCCGTCTTCGATCGCTCAACGTCGCCCTTGCCGCTGCCACTCAATGGCTCTTCAACCTCATCGTCGCCCGTACTGTCCCCAACATGTTGGCCACCGTCGGCGCCCATGGTTACGGGTAAGTCTCGTCGCGCTGAGACTTTCAGTATATCGACATGCTAACCCGTCCACAGAACCTACCTCATCTTCGGAAGCTTCTGTTTCTCCATGTTCTTCTTCGTATGGTTCTTCGTCCCCGAGACCAAGGGTGTTTCTCTGGAGCACATGGACGCGCTCTTCGGCGCTACGGAGTACGATTCGGACAAGAGGCTAGCCGCGGACAACGCCAGCGATACCAAAGCGGCTGTCGAGATTCAGGTCGAGTCCGCCAACCCCGCCCATGCCCACGTCCGCAAGGAGGGTGCTTAAACGGGTCAGCGTGGTTTTACGAATGGATTTGTTTATACGACTATATATAATGTCCATGACTGAGATCTGTCAAAGGATGTGCAATTAGATGAAACTTAGAGCGAAGACAAGCTGCGCGGTGAGCAGAAGCGGCCTGCATGGAGTTGTTGGCTTTTGATACCTATCTTTTGAGGCTTGTGCCACTGAACATTACAACTCAATACTGAACCTGCAATGTCGATCCTACTGGCATCCGTCTTTGCAAGGAATGAGTTTCTATCGACTCATTCGCCTTTGAATGTGGCTCGATTGGGTATTGAGTGACTTGTCGAAAGCTTGAATGCAGGTATGTATTGGCAACAAGGGGCTGTGACTTTCTTGACAGCCCAAGGGTGGTGACACCATAGAACAACGAACTCGCGCCAGGACGAGAGAGCGAGCATTTGAATTTCGATCAAGACTAGCTGACGAGGTATGTCAACGAGATGACCAGATACCATTTACCTGATTTCTTGGGAAATTCCGATAGACTCTCCGAACACAAAGCCAGAAAGAAAAATCACCATCAAGGCCAAGAGCTCCGGTATTTTACTAGTAAGCCCAAGCACAGCGACGTCTGTGGTGCGCGACTCAATTTGCTCCCTCTCCTCGGCCGCTTTTCATAAACCCCGATGGCGTTCAGCCACTCTTTCAATGTTGGGAGGGGGAAGACGCGCATATCGTCGGCACCAAGCCAGTTCCTGTCAAAATCCGAAGGCTCACGCTGTTCTATTAGATGCCACATTCAGCCACGAATTCCGCCCTCGTGCGCATGGAGTGGTGGCTTCTCGTCATACCGGAATCGCAGCGGCTCCCTCGTCTTAGCTCGTCAAAGAACACACTGAAATCTCGATCAACTCTCTGCCTTTGCTGTCTGCCACAGCTTGAGGAGCGGTGTAGGCTCTTCACATTAGTTGCCAAATGAGGTCGTTCATTCCACCTGTAGCCCTTCTGGGACTCTTCGTTCTTCCAGCAAAAGCCCAGAACCCTCACCACGTCGTGGGCCCGGTCCTCTTCCCCGGCATCACTCCAAGAACCGACCTCGTCTTGCATGACTGCTACACGGTATCCGAGTGCGCCCGGTTGACCGTAAGTCCTTTGGCCATCGTCTCTGTCCGCCATCTGAATACGCTCTTTTGACACTGGCCTAGGTTCACGCCAAAGTCACCGACCCCCGCAGGCCCAAGAAGGTGGAGGGAAACTGCGGCCAACCGACTGTCGACCTCGCCAGCGTCAAGCTCCCCTATTTTCCCGTTCCCGGCGGTCCCGCGCACCAGGGCGCTGTCCACGTCTCACTCGGCGGCTGGGGCTCGTCGTACACCGACTTTCTCGTACGCTTCGGCGAGGACTATGCTCCGCTATTCGCAGGCTACGATCTCCTCGCCATCGGTGCGTTGTCCGGATTCACCCACCCCGTTCTTGCTGCCGAGACTAACGCGCAGCAGACCACCGCGGCTGGGGCTGGTTGACCCCGGCCTTCCGCTGCTTCGCCCCCGAGGACGGGCGCAAGCAGTTCGCGCTCTCAGAACCGCGGCTCCTCGGTGCCGATGACGCCGCTTACGCCGCGAGGGAGAAGTGGGCGGAGGAGCTTGCCAAGAAGTGCAAGAAGAACGGAGAGGATGTCGGGAGATTCATGGGCACGTACTCCAGTGCCGTGGATCACTAAGTTGTCATGAGGGCCGAGAACCGCACCAAGATGGGTTTCTGGGGCATCTCGTCGGGAGCGCATCTGGGCCAGACCATCGCGCAGGTGTACCCTGAGGTTGTCGACAAGTTTTCTCTTTGACAGTGAGTGTCTTCTCTATGCCCTCCACACAGTGTTTGGAACATGGTCTTTGGTTCATACTAATAACAAGCCTCTCAGGCCCCGCCTCATCTTCACTCGCATATTCCGTCACGACGGCCCAGCCCTCCCAGATCAAAGACGCGGAGCGCGGCCTCGACGCCTTTTTCTACACATGTCTCAAAGCTCCAGTAGGGAACTGCTCCTTCGCAGGACCCTCTACGACGATAGCCGACCTCCGAAGCCGCTACAACGCCCTGGAGGCCAAACTGAAAACCAACGCCCTGACAGTCAAAGGCACGGACAAGAAAGTTCGACTGGTCGGCCCTCCACACATTCCTTACCACGGCTATCCACGGTCCTGGATGGTTTCCCGTGCTGGGCGGCGTCTTATCAGAGGTCGAAGCCGGCGGGGCGGGCGACTGAATCGGGTACGTCACGACGAGCGTCCTATACCAGCCCCCTGCGCCTCTGCCTCTCCTTGCCGAAGACGCCCCCCTTCGAAGGGATCCTCGCGGGCGTCTGCACCGACGAGAGGCGGCACCTGAAAGGCAACAGGGACGAATTCAAGTGGTACTTCAAATCCATCACCGAGGCGGCGCCCAGCGTGGCGGCCATCTACTCCGAGTGGCGCCTCGTATGCTCCAAGTGGAAGATCGACCCGGTCGACGTGCTCGAAGACCAAGACGGCGCGCGGTTCTCGCCGAGTGTGCTTGTCAAGACTCTTGCTGCGGGGCATACGAGCTTCACGTCCATCAGCAACCGTCTCTTTGGGGTGTTTTATACGTTTTTCGTGCTGGGGCAGATGCCGGCCGAGGGGACGACGTGCGGCGACTTGTTTGCCCCGCCGTTTGGTGTCCAGCTGCCTTCTGGCTTCTAGGTTGTGCGTGTCTGCTTTGTCCTGTTTGCCGAGGGGGGCGGGGGCGTAATCCGTCTCGTCGTACTTTTCCATGCCTGGCAGAAACATGTTGTCACTCTTACTCCAGATAACTTGGCAAAAACTCATAATCAGAAACACTTAAAAGCATAACGGCATCAGAAAAAACAACATACTTGGAGCACACGGAGAAGATGGGGCGAGGCCAGACGAGACACAAAATAAGTATCAAAGATGAAGACAACATTACTCGTAAAAGCTTACATCACAACCAGGTATATTATTCAAACAAGTCTGATGCATGAGTATGCCTTCCCCCAAAAAACGCCAGAACCTTGGCCGCTGCATGGCTCGCCCCAAGAAAATCAGACTGCCCCCCAGTCGACCCATCGACTTCCAGTACCCAGGTCAAGAACTTTTCCCGCTGTTCCTGAGCCACAGCGCACATGAACCATTTGTGGTTAAAACCCCCGCTTGAACGCCTATTATTGTTCTATAACAGACCATGGATAACGAAAACAAGGAAAAAGAACAACCGGAGGGGTATTCGCAAGACTGCAGTTACTGGCCACCGGGCACTGCTGTAGAGTCGAAAATGATGAGGGGCCACTGGCCGACGGGAGCAGATACGGCAGTCATATCGGCCACGGTCGTCATCTCCGCCACTGAGCCAGGGTCCCGAGCCGCACCACCCAAGGTGAGCAGGGCATTGGCGCTGTATCTGTCCTGACTGTCGGCCATGGCTGCTGTCCAGTCATGCCAGGTGTTCCCTTGTGATGCCGATTGTCTCCAAAGAAGCTCGGCTGCCGCCGCAGAGCCAGCGGGGTCCGCAACGTGTTGGGTGGCTTGAGATGCGAATGCGATCAGGGGGTTGGTATCGGCCGAGTTGTCGTCCGCCGGGCTCCTTGTTTGTCCTGTAGGTGTGTATGAGTAGCCACTGTTTGCTTCGAAGCCAGTCGTCGACGGCACGTTGCTATTATTGGATGGTTGCTCGGCGTAGGCCAAGGACGGGTAGGGAGTCGTTCCGTTTTGGGTCACAGAATCCGAGTAGAAGGCCTTTGCAGCCGTCTCGGCGGCACTGGCAGCCAGCGTTTGCGTTGTCGGGGGTTGTGATGCGAGTTGGAAAGGTGATGATTCTGCAGGGTCAGGCTTAATCGTAGGAGGGATGGATGGATCCTTTTCTTTCTGGTCGTGCTCGATCCAAGTGATGGTCCTCTCAATGATGGCGTTGATTTCGTTACTGATTCGAGAACCAGTGCCTGAGCATAGACGTTTAGCAGCCTGGTTATTCCACGGTCATTGATGTTGCTTACCTAGTAGCGCAGCCGTCGCGTTGATAATCTCCATCCAGTCCTTCATCTCCTCGCGAAGGGTGGCGATCTGACTGGGCGTTGTCTCGAATCTCCGCTCCCAGTGGGCAACCAGGGTGGTGAAGATGGCAGCACCATATACGGCCATCTGATACCACGTCGTGTCCAGAGACTTCAACTTGAGTAGACTTTTGACGACATTCAACATGTGCGCAGCGGTTTCTTCGCAGATGCGGGCGTTCTCGAGAAGCATCTTCCGGTCACTGGTCATGGCCACAGACGGGTGACGCAGGCAGAGACGAAATTCGAGGGCGTATATCTGGATATACAAGGCGTACATCCGACCTTCGTGTTCCGTCTGGGCAGGGTTGATCTGCAGAGATTCGGGCAGGCTATCCTTCCACAGCTGCAGCTGTTCCTCGAGGGAGTTGACCACGTCAACGTAGTTCTTCGGATCGCGCCTCACGCTGTATATGTTGGAATACATCTCCATGAAGAGAGGCAAAATCTTGAATCCGGCCAACCCCACGTGGTACGTACAGGGCGTCGTGACGGACGGGTCTACACCGTCTGGGGTGAGGGCCTCGTCGGGGATCGGTTCTGGGAAATCGACATCGTACTCCTCGACTGTGATGGGCATTGGCCTCCCGAGGCGCCCGTTCAGAGTGACATAGACAAGGAGGATGGTCCACCACGTGCGCTTCCGGATCTCGTTTTCCAGGTTTGTTGTCTCGCCGGGGGCCTTCATGGCACGGTGCATGTTCAGGTCGATGGCGCGGTGGAAGGCAAAATTAACCATCATGGAGCCGCACCCCGGCTTAGGGAAGCTGCGGCTGTGTGCGCAAATCAGGGCCATGGCCTGGACGGCCGCGACGGATTGTGAGGAGGCCAAGTCGAACATCTTGCTCAAGGACCAGTGGTAGTGCTTGTTGGATAGTTCGTTTAGCTGTGAACGCGTCTCTTGCTGTTCCCAGTTCCGCACGCCGTACTGGAAGTAGATTGTGGCAAAAACCATGTGCACCATGACCTGATCAGGAATGCTCGGCTCGAAGCCGGGTTCGTCGTACATGCGAGTCAACTATGGCAAGTGTTTGTTAACGCCAGTCAATACATTGGGGGCTGGTTGGGCACTCACAATGTTCATGAAGGTAGGCTTATGGAGGACGGGGAGAAAGGGCCAAATCATTAGGAAGTACCATTCCGAGTAGGTGAAGGCGTCGCTTCTCGAAGGGAGCTCGACGTTGACGGGAGGATTGACGCTCATGCATGACTGGAGGAAGGACTGGAAAGATTTGTTGTACAGAGGTTGCGAGACTTTGGTATCGGGCACAGGCTCGTCCATGTCGGGAGCGTCGAATGATGTCACGTCAAATGTCGTTCCGAGGATGGAGAGCTGGGTACCCTTAATGGAGCTGAGAGGGGCGGTATCGGCCGAGTCAACGCCCAGGTGGTTGTGAATGGGACGCGACTCGAGGGCGGAGCGTGGGAACGAGCGACTGCTGGCGGGCTTGTAGGTGTAATTCTTGACCCAGACGGATCCGACCTTGGTCCAAGCATCCTTCTCGGTAGGGTCTTGGATAGAGTTACCCATGTGATCGTAGGTGACGCCAGGAGGCGGGTAATTCGTGCCGTAAGGGGACCAATTGTAGGGCTTGACCTCGACACCATTGTTCTCGAGGAGCTTTTCTAGTTCGCGGATATGGTTCATCATGTCCGTCTTCTCCCTCTCGAGTTCCTGAAGGTAGCCTCTTCGTTCGGTTCTGCCGGTGACGCGATCGGTGACGAAGCATTCGAGGTTCTGGTTGATGCAGTGGGAGCACCCTTCGGGGAGGGCATCGCATCGTATCTTCCTGACCTGTACCGGTAGGTAGCAAGCCCGTTGGTCAGCATGCCAGCCATTGGAGAGGGAGAAGCGCTCTTTCTTGAGAGCCACATGGACGTACCTTGCATCTGTCGCAGGCCTGTCCGGTCCTCGTGTAGGATGAGAGGCGACTCTTGACGACGGAGGAGAAGTCTTCCTGGCCACCTTTTTCGAGGCGCGGCAGCTTCACCTTGGCGCCAGTTGCAGGGACGGAGTCGCCATCGGAAGTGGCAGCAGGATCGCCAGCTTCCGCGGGTCGCTTCGGTGGGCGGACCGGCATGGTTACTCTTCTCCCACCTCTCACTCTCTCTCTCTCTTTCTCTCTCTCTCTCTCTCTCACACACACACACACACACACTCTCTCTCTCTCTTTCTCTCTCTCTCTCTCTCTCACACACACACACACACACACTCTCTCTCTCTCTTCCCTCCTATTGCCAAGTCAATGGCGGATGATGATGTCGAGGCGAGAATCGATATAGCGGAAAAGCGACAATGGACAGGAGAGGGGTTAGAGAAAACCTCCCCCCCGAAAAAATAGAGTTCGGGCGCAGAACAGCAGTGGTAGTAGGTCTGTCTGTCTGTCTGCCTGCCGCGACGGGGTTTGCCGTGGACGTGGTTGGTTTATGGATGTTTGTCGCGTTTTTGAGAAGAGAGACGGGGGGGGGGCTTTGCGCTGCCGGGTCCCTGTCGCTTTCGGCGGTGCGATGGGTAGGTTGCTCGCCCGCCCGCTTGGATTACGACGAAAATTTAGGGCGACAAGGGGGGTCTGTCTGGTAAGGGCAGCGCAAGCAAGGGACCTGGTTGATCGATCGCAAGCGCAGCCAAGTGGGCTTTCCAGCCTGTCGGGATGCGGGAGAGCGAGCGGGTGGGTTGGTTTGGCTCCAGCTCCAGCTCCAGCTCCAGTTCCAGCGCTTCCCTCCCCTCCCTCCCCGAAATGAAACTCCTTTCTCCTTTTCTTTCTTGTTTCTGCGCCTTTGACGCCACTCAGCAACATACTTACCTAGGTACCTACCTGCCTAAGTATACCGGTAGCAGGCCCCCCCAAAGAGGACGGTGGTCTAGAAGCTCGGAGGAGGCTTGCTGAATGAAAGCTTGTTGATCCACAGACACGCCCATTCCTCATTACCATGTGAGACGCCTTAGCCAATGCCAGAAAACATGGGAAAGTGCGCTGCCATGGTTACACACACAAGCCCCATGTTCATCCAAGAAGAATAACCAAGTTGGATGATGACCGATGGCCTGCCTGCCTTGCTGGCCGGGATTGTCACGAACGATTACTACATGTGTCCGGCTACCTAGGTAAGGTAGACAATAGCTACAATCAATGCCTCCTCGGTACCTACCTAGGTGACTGTCCACTCACTTCCCTTGGCAACAGAACACCTAGGTCCCTGCTCGTCCGATTTCCGAACGAGGGTTCTGAACATGTCAAATTTTGGAGCGGGCGCTGGCAATGAGGTAACAGACGGATCCGAACTACTACCTAAGCTAGATTATTGGCTACTGCGTGTGTGTGTGTGTGTGTGTCTGATGCGTGCTGCGTGGGTGTCTCATGCGCAGCCGGCCTGGGCTTTGGATTCCATGTCTGGAAGCCGGTTTAGAAACCAAAGGAAGACAGACAGGCAGACAGACAGACAGACGCTCCATCTCACAGCATACCAAGCGGGGAACGGGACGGGGCAGGGCAGGGCAGGGCAGAGCAGGGCAGGGTCAGATCGCATTAGAGGCCGCCTCAAGATCGAGGCGTCAATGTTTGATGTTCAAGTCATCGGTGGCGTCGCGCCCGCCGCGCCGCGCCGCTGGCTGGACGGGGAATGAAGAAAGAAAGGGTGCAGCATTCCCAAGCTTCTAGCGGCAGCCTCAAGGGCAGTCAGGCAGATAATGCAGGCTTTCCGTAATGTACCTACATACGTATCCGGGTAGGCAGTTTTCGTATCGATGTACCGAGAACCAGGTACCTCAACCTGGCTTGCCTTGTCTGGCTGGGTTAGGTAGTGTAGAACCGATAAGGCGTGAACGATCTGTCTCGGTCGACAACGTAGTAACCCTAAGCAGCTACACCGGTACCTACACCCTTGCCTGGCCTTGCCTTGCCTTGCTCTCGAGAGGGACCTTGTCTTACCTACCTACCGAGTACGAAGTAGAGTACTCCGTACGGATACTCACCATACAAAAGGGGGGGCGTTGACCTACTTAGATATGCTACTGGGGACATCCTTTGTCCTTGTGTTGAGAGCAAGGATGGCGGGAGATTGACAACCCGCGTTTGCAGCCAGCCGCAAAGGAAACGCCCTTAGCAGTATGTATCAATCAGACTGGGCAATGATTAGTAGTAGTAGGCAGATATCCGTACTTTCACCCATACCCATGTATGTACTGTACTTGAATGCCGGATCCGAGATTTTGGCCTTTCCCCGAGCATGGCCGATGAGCCAAGTACGCACGCACGCAAAGTGTAGCCACCTATCCTACGTAAATGATGCAATGTTTGCCTCGGAGACCAAGGAGGGAGGCAAGAGGATACGATACATAGCTATGGTTGTTTGGTTCTCGGACGAGACGGGTCGGACATGCGGTTCGGTCTAGATCCAAGACACTCATTCTAGTCCGTCATCATCTGCTCTGTATACTGCCCACAAAGCATCATCAACTACGGATACCACCTACCTTGGGTACCTATATCTACCTACAGTACGGATACCTACCTAGATATGCAGGTATGCGGTACGTACACGGACTTCTCGAGCTATGCATGTACCTCTCTACCTGCCTACCTGCCTACCTGCCTACCCACATAGTAGGTAGCACACCTACCTTGGGTACCTAGGTACCCAAGGTACAGTACTACTAGTAGGTAAGATCCGGTGTGGCAGATTACATACACTACAGCATTGACGGCGCCCAGTAATTAGTGGGGTCGTTCGCTGAATCTGACGTGAGTCGTGGTCAGGGAACCCCGCCATGCCCCTCCAAGTCGACGAACGGCCGATAATAATAGTCGTATACACACACACACACACACACACACACACACACACACACACACATACGCACGCACGCACGCACACTAGCAGAATTTGGCAGAGCGTGCCACATCCATTCTCTCCAAACTTCACCCCGCGATAATCAATACTTTGTCTAGCTACAGCTACTCGCCACTTGCTGTACACTCCCTCCAGCTACCTACCTACCTACATACAGCTCTTATCAGGCCCAGCCAGCAAGCAACCAAGCAAGAAAGAACCTCCTCCGATTCCAACGTTTCTGTCAGCATGTCCTCCGTTATCGAGACAATACCCATCGATCACGTACCCGCCGACATCGCTATTCACGTCGCCTTCTTCAAGGACGTCCAGAACGCTGCCTTCCTGCATCAGCAGCTCCTGGACCGGAACCCAGATTTTGAATATGCTCTGATCGACGCTTCCGTCGCCGTCTCACGCACTCATATCCTCGCTGCCGCCTTCAAGGCCGTTACCTCAAAGGTCGACGGCAGCCTCAAGACCCCCAACGTCCACTCGGAGCTCGTCGCTTCTCTGAGCTCTGCCAACAACGTACGTGATGCATGCACCCACCCTCATGCCCCTCCGCCCCCTGTTCGGATCGCTAACCGGACCTGCAGATCGCCGAGGCCTACCGCCGCTTCGGTATCAGCCCCTCCAGCAAGGACGTCATTGCCGTCAAGATCAGCTCCCCCGCCGCCGTGCCTTCCGCTGAACAGGTAGAGCAGCATCTCAAGGAGAACTTCCAGGGCACCCCGGTACCCTTCACCGATGAATCCATTGCCACCTCCACGGACTGGGCCAAGGTCCGCAAATACTACAAGCTGAATGGTCTCGCTTGGCTCGACGCCATCAAGGACGAGGAGGAACGCAAGGGGGAGCTGGAAACACTTGTGCTGGGAGCCATGGCATTGCGCACCGCCTAAGACAAGACGCACTCCTGCGTGGCTCTGGCGAACGCATCCACGACTGGAGGACGGACGCGCCCCTACGTGAGAGCAACGCAACTCAAGTCACCTCATCGCTGCTGTTGCTGTGTGACGACGTAATGAGTCCAACGACGCTCCTGTCGAGGTTCCGACTCCTCGCAACTCAAGCATGCTCGAATTCGAGCAAATTCGTCGGGACAGGATGCTTGTTCCCTACATAGATACCCCAACGGCAATTTTGGCTCTCCTCACCAACTCCCTCCACATGGCATCACGCCCACTCCGTGTGCGTTGCACTGCGTCACGGTTTTCATGCGCTCTTCTCAACAGATACTTCATACACTCGCCGGTCGACCCCCAAACGAGGTACTTGTATGTCTCAGTCGCCCGAGCCTTCGTCGGCCTTTGCGGCGAGCCCCCTGAACTCTTCGCACAGACGAGTTCACAGCTGAGTTCGTCAGCCATGCCTTGGAGTTGTGCGAAAGCCATTTGGATCTTGGCCTCGCCCGCGTCGCAGATGTCACGAGCCCGCCTGACCGACTCGGCGTTGTGTGTAGCCAGGACCAAGCTGACAGGCGGCATCTCAAAGTCTCCATGTAAGGCGTCACCCCACTGCTTTTTCAGCAGGCTTTCCGCAATGCCGTCATAGCAGGCGTCCGTGTCTGCTTTGGTGTCATGGATGAGGTGTCTCGGGTCAGAGCCGATGTATGCGCCGCGCACCAACTTCACACCCAGGGTGAAGCCCTCGGCCTGCGCGGTCCGGAGGTGTCGCTGAAGGGTCTGCGGGGTCGATTTGAGATACGCCTGGTATGTGCCGTAAATCAGGGCCTGCCCGGGGTGGTTGTTGTTGTTGTTGTTGTACTTGCGCATGTATTCGAGGGTCCAGTTGTCGATGCCGGGTTGGAGGGAGGTTTGTTCAGCGTCGAACAGCAGGCGGATGCCGCGCTTGGCGGCGAGGGAGCAAATAGAGTCAATCGCGCCCGCCACGGCTGCAGAGGGAGGCAGACGCTCCGCGAGGGAATACAGTGCCTGACGACCTGCACCCGTGAACCTACAACGATATCGTTAGCAATTGCACGTGGTGTTTTTCTAGCAAGTCGGTTTCTTCTTCTGCTTTTCTTCTTTGCAGTCTTACCAAGGTGCAACTCACTTCAAGGCGACAAAGTCCCCGGGCTGCGCCAGTCTGACTGTCTCCATTGTTCCCCGAGCCCACGGAACGACCTCGTTGCGGACGCACTCCTCGGCCTCGTCACCCTTGCCACACGCCGCCAAATCCCGGGTCTGGGTCGCCGTCAAGACGACCTCCTTGGCGTACCCCAAGATGACGCCCGCGAAGCCAATGTCCTTGAGGCGGTCGATGGTACGCCCGACCTCGGCCGGGGTCTCGCCCGCGCAAAACTGCGTGTAAAATGTGCCCTTGAGGACGAGCCGCAGAAGCGGGTTCCTGTCGGGGTCGAGGAGCGGGCTGGTGGCGTGCGCCAGGGCGGTCATGATCCAGAGCGAGGGCGGAAGGAGGAGCGGCGACGAAGAGATGGTCGTAGTGACCAAAGAGCGGATGATCATGTGGAGCGGGAGGATTGCGAGAGGCGAGGGCTGGCGCATGGCGGGTGGCGATCGGGATGTCAGTGTCGAGATGGTCTTCGAAGATTCGAGTGCGGGAGATGCGGTTGGTGACGGTGCTTCGGCCAGCAACTGGTCATTGGAGGATGACCTTTTGGTGGAAGAGCGGATTGTCCTTCTACTCGCCATTGTAGGAGGGCAGCCGGGAGACGGCTGTCTTGATGGTAGTGACGCATATAACGACAACGAGGCGGCGCTCGGCAACCTAATGGAAACTGCAGTCTCATACTGACGAGGGCCAGAGACCAGGGCTGCTCTGCAGATGCTGGGGGAGCATGCCCTATGTGACAGGCCTGCCATCTGGACGGCTTTAAACACAAGTCACGCTGCGGAGAGCTTAGAGTATAGGGAGGGCAGAGAGTAAGTGATGGCAATGGGTATGTATAATAGTCCAATAAGTAGGTATGGCTAAGCTATCAACACGTCGGCATTGAGAAATCCTTCGGAAGGGGAAGGGGTATTATACTCGACAATTTAAGCAATCGATCGCCTTTTATCTCACCGGCCTCTGCATAGGGTATCTGAGCCCACATATAATTCTGGCCAGCCTCGAAAGACTACGTCGCTGTCCAAAGTCAAAGGTCAACATGCGATGCATGATGTATTGATCTGGGCGGGCAGATAAATGCCGAGAGCTCCAGCATCTTCGATCGAGCCTCCCCCCCTGGCTGCTCTCCAACAGACCCGTCACGTGAGCGCATTGTGTCATTAGGAACGGCCGATGGTAGCCGTGTGCGGATCGATCGGACGGACCATTGGGTGCTGGCAGTGCGCAATGCTAATTGACGAACAGGCTCGGCCGGGAGGCGGCCACGAGATTGGGGTACAGAGTAGTAGGTATGCATAGCTCCGATGATACCAGACTACCCAGACACCGATGCATCCCTGGGTTTGCGACAAGCGTGGAAGTGTCGGTTTATTCAGCTGCCCGGTCCGGCAGTTGACGTTGAGTGAGCCACAGACGGGGCTTTGCCACATTCGTGTCCCGACCCTCTCGTTGGCAGGGCCGGCTTGACCCTTTCGAACCAACCCGTGTGGCGCCCGGGCGGTCGGGCGCTATCTCTCTCATAATAATGGCCAGTCATGCGCCATCATCGTGGCACAGCCGCAGGCATGAAACCAGTCCTACCCTGCCTTTTGCTTTTCTATCATGAACGGTGATCAGGGTGCGCAATCTGTGCCGCATGTCTCTCTGGAACCAGATACTCCATTCTGGGAGGCCCCTGGTTTAGCTCGCCTGCGGCTGGTCGAGCTTCGTCGCTTTGCTGGATCTAAAGCGTCGGCTGATAAAATCGACATATCCGACGGACCGGCCGCGGGCAAGACCGACGGCATCTTGCATCCCGCCGTATACCAGCCCAAAGAGTAGGCCGTACCTTGCTGTGCGAGCCGCGGTGGGAAGGGAGAATCGGTCTAAGTTGGCGATTGGTTGTTAGAAATCATCTCACCATGTGAGTGAACGCAGGGGACGAACGCTTCCGTGACTTACTCCAGAGACTAAAGCCGCCTGCCACCGTTAAACTGGCCAAGACAGTGCTGAGCAGGTCGGTCTTGCCGCGGTACCGGTCGACGGTGCTTTCCAGACCAAACGCCATCAGGGTCCAGAAGCTGAGTCTGCTACCCATACGGAGACCCTCGCGGAGGCCGCCCTTCATGGCGTGGTAGTTTTTGCTCTTGTGGTAGAGGTACCAACCCGTCGTGCTAGTCGGCATTTTGTGCGCGTGCTCAGCGCGGAAACGCAGCTGCGCAGTCCGGCCGCCGTGAGCCAAACCCAGAGTTGCTCCTATGCCGAAGCCCACCATGCCGGCGAGGGGTATACGAGCTGGCGTCGGTATTGACAATCGGGACTCGGATGGCTTTTGGTCGAAGTTGAGGCTCTCGGCCATGGTCATTTCGGGGCGTTCTGCCATGGTGCTGAGCAAGCTTTGCCGGCGCTGTCAGACTCGAGCGGTTGTCTTTGGGCGGGCGGGTTCCCCCAATCAAGGGGCAAACTCGTCAGACGAAGGGATTTTCGAGGGACCGGCAAGGTCTGGTGCGTGTTTGTTTGTTTGTTTCGTACCTAGGCGGCGGAGTTCTTGCGTTGAGTTACTCGGCAATCACGATAGGTATACTTCGTACCGCGAAGAAGAAACCAGCTAGGGCCTACGGCCGTTTGGAGCTTGGACGCAGCGCTGCTTCGGGGTAGGAGACCCCGGCCATACCATGGCAGGACACGCAGTCATGTGACTTCGCATAAGTGGAAAGCGCCCCGCTGTCGTGGCCCACGCGGGGAACTGCCAAGCTGATCCGCGCCGCTGCCTGCCCGCACTTGCTCACTCTTTCTTTGGCCCCGAAGATCTTTCCACTTACGATACTGGACCTTGGCTTGCAATGCCCTTGACATGACCTGACCTCGAATCCCATCGCAACCAACCACTATATACCTTTCGAATACATTCACAATAGCGCCAGGGAACCCCGAAACAAAGAACAAAAAATGGTAGGAACATTCGCGGCCGACTCCTCGGCCCTCGGGCACGCCAACCAACGAAGCTGACCCCCCTTGCAGCAGATCGATGACACCTTCTTCTCGGTGCGGTTCAAATATGGCGCCCATACCATCCTGATGTTCGTCGATGGACAGCAGAAGTTCTCAGAGATCACCGCCTCACTTCTTGAAGTGCTCCGCGACAGATTCCCCAATGGTCTCACAATCAGTCACACCTCTCCCAAGACCACGGCCCTCCCAGAGGGCGACGTACAACTGGCCTATGCGCTTCCTGTGAACGCAACGGACCTCGCACAAGGATGGAAGAATATCAAAGCCGACGACGACGACACGCCGTTGGTCAAAGGATTGAAAGATAATTGCGTTGTGGCCTTTTCTTTCGATGCGGATGCGCCCGAGTTTGTTGTCGATGTGCCGAGTCTGGACGAGGAAATGGAAGACGAAGAGGGCATGGGTTCGGACGAATGATTTTGTTCAAGAGACTACGACGTTGATGCATGGCGTTACGGCGAAAGAAATCACAACACTAGGGTTTCCCTCGGAAGAGCACACGGAGGCGGCAGCATGGATAACGATTGGCTACAAAAACAATCATCTGGCTCGATGAATATGTTTGTATGCCAGGCAAGCGATAGGAAAGCATGCGAGGATAGAGTTTTCTTTGCGACGGTAATGATGGGTGAGTGTATCAGAGGGTTGCTTCGTTGCATATACTTGGGTCATCCTGCGAACATGCCTCAATGAACAAGTGTACACTGAAGTTTCCCCGCCGTCTGTTGGACTTTTCAAGAGAAAGAGAAGATGAAAGAAGAAGAAGAAGAAAAAGGGGGAACGAGTCTGATTCTCAATGCGACGCCTGATATGCTGGGTTGACGAATGCGTCCAATCTCAACAGGACCCAAGACAGTGTCCAGGACAGATGACGTCGACGGTCTGGACCGGACCATGTCCATAAATAGGCGCTTCCACCACCCCCCACCGCACCCTGGCCACAGTGCTAAGGGCAACTAGCTTCACGGTACACGTCTACTGTACCAAGTAGACCCCTTTTCCCCGTACTTGTGTCGATGTCGCCCCAGAACGAAATTGCGACAACCAAAGGCTCGCGAGGCCGCGGTTTTCTGTCAACAACACAAACAATAACATAGCAATTCTGGTTTCAACCCCCATTCGTACGAGGAGGCTCGACACATACACAGCTGCAGAGTCGTCCGACCTCTGCTCATGCAGCCTTCTACATGTCCCACGTGGCCCTTCTCCGCCATGGCCTCCGCCTCTTGCTGCCCCTGGCGGTGATTTCAACCTTTTACCTCTATCTTTACCCTGTGTTTCTTGGATGTGCTTTTCCCATCCCCCCAAGCGACCGTGCATCATCCGCCGGTCCGAACCAAGTCGACGCCGCCGACACTAAGCTTGCTGCCTTCCTCGAAGCAGCACGACATCACGTCTCTCTCCCAATTCCCCTTCGGTCGACCGCCGCCCGTCCCGCGCCCTTTCGTCTCCTCGCGCTCGGCGATCCCCAGCTCGAAGGCGACACGTCGATCCGAAGACACAATGGCCCCATCTTTCCTCACGCAAGAAGTCTTTGGTCACATGTGACCTTCCAGTCTAGCCATTCGCTGCGCCAGCGCATCCGTCACTCTCTGCACGACGTGATAGACGTGTTTCTGGAGGACGTCTTTGTCGAGCTCGAGTCGATTCGCAAGCGTATAGACCTGTTTGGCAACGACTTTTACCTCGGGCATATTTTCCGGACGGTGCATTGGTGGACTCGCCCTACCCACGTCACTGTGCTTGGTGACTTGCTGGGCAGCCAATGGATCGGCATAGAAGAGTTCCGGCGCCGCGGCCGTCGGTATTGGAACCGTGTCGTGCGAGGCACCGAGAGAGTCCCGGACGAAGCGGCAGCGTATCCGGCCCTGGAGTATGATCTCACAGACTACTTGTCGACCTCTGGCGAACCATCCCCTCAGTGGTCGCGCCGCGTCATCAACGTCGCCGGCAACCACGACATTGGTTACGCTGGCGACATCAACCAGGACCGCTTCGGACGTTTCGAGCGTCTCTTTGGCAAGGCAAACTACGAGCTGCGCTTCGAGCTACCTGTTCCGGACCCCAAACTGAACGCTACCCTTTTGGACGAGGAGAAGAACCCCGACTCCGATCGTCTCCCGCCCGAGATTCGCGTCATTGTACTGAACGACATGAACTTGGACACCCCTGCCAAGGACACTTCTTTGCAGGATGCGACTTATGCCTTCATCAACTCTGTCATCGACACCTCGGCGGCCGTCGAATACAGCGGCCATTTCACCGTGGTGCTGACCCATATCCCGTTGTACAAGCCCGAGGGTGTCTGCGTCGACGCCCCGTTTTTCGACTTCCACGGCGAACACGACGGTGGCGGGGTCAAGGAGCAGAACCTGCTGTCGGCTGATGCCAGCAAGGGTTTCTTGGAGGGCATTTTTGGCATGAGCGGTAACACGGAGGCGCCCGGCAACGGCAACGGTCGCCGCGGCGTGATCCTGAACGGCCACGATCACGAGGGCTGTGACACGTTCCACTACATCAATCAGACGGATGTGGACGAGGATGGCAACCGCGCGTGGCGGGTCGAGCCATGGGCCAAGGCGAAAGGCCGAGGCGCCGTCGGTGCCGCTGGAGTGCCGGGCCTGAGGGAGATCACGGTTAGAAGCATGATGGGCGATTTTGGCGGCAACGCTGGCTTGCTCAGCGCCTGGTTCGATGAGTCCACGTGGAGTTGGAAGTTTGAGTACGCAACGTGCGCTCTGGGCACCCAGCACCTGTGGTGGCTCGTTCACATTGTGGATCTCATCACTATCGTCGCCTCGGTTGCCTACGTTGTGTTGTCCGTGCTGGAGGCAAGCAAGCAGGGGCAGATCGCCATCGTGCCAAAGAGTGTCCAGGAGGAGGAGAAAAAGTTGACCCAAAACGGGGAGGCAAAGTCATCATAAGCATGTTACTCAAATACCCGGCAGGGAAACGCCTTGTCTCAATTCTAGCATAAACTCTCATTTTGTAGCATTATTAGCGACAACCCTCGACAAATCTTCAAGTGCCATTTTCCGCGAGCTCTTCATTCCGTTCTGTCGCCATCACAACAGCCGTCAAGTTGATGACCGTTGGTCGCTTACAAATTGCAAGTCACTCCCGTCGCCCAGGGCACCTTGTGTTCCACCGAGTCCAGCTACAGACTGGGCTCTCGCTGTCTCGAGGCAACACAACTCCTGCGGCACTAGACAGCCTCGTGGCAAACACCATACAAAGCGCGGCACACCGCTATAGCGAGAGAAGAGGCCATGCCATGTCGTACTCTGTATTGCCTGAGAGGAAAAGAGGGTAGCGCTGTCGCTCAGGGCCAATTCAGATTATGCTGCGTGCCTGAGAGACTGCGGTTGTCTCACATCTAACGCGCCGCGACTCCCACCAGCCTTGGCCCGGCCGGCTGTGGGGTTAACAACCTCCCCAAGCGATTTTCAGGTGAACGAGCTAGTGACATATGCCTTGGGTGAATGGGGTTGCAATATTGGGCCATACCAGCCGGATATTTGCTCCAATATCTTACACGCCATCGATGCAGATGACCGCGTCCACCTCACGTCACACCCAAAAGGGGGAGGGGGGCTCGATGGTGGTGGAAAACGTCTTGTTGCAGGCGCTCATGCATGTTCGTACGGCCCGGCCTCCCTTGCCGAACACCGGCTGCCCTGCGTACCGGAAACGAGAGACGAAAGATGCGATCACGGGTTTCCTATAAGTGTCGTGCTGCTTCTGCCCTGCCATGTGTCTCGGTCATACCTGTACCACCCCATCCGCGTATACCAGCACAGGAACCGAGAAGACACATCAAACGTCGATGAAGCCGCTCGTGGACCCTTTGCGGCTTTCACGGTTTTGCAGCCCCATCTGAGTTTGGACCACTTTGACCCGAGGAGTACGGGTAACCATCGCCGCCTTTTCCAGGGGCGACTGTCATCACGAGGTCTCGGAGCTGGTTTGGCCATACGGTTACCACCAATCGAAGCAAACATTGAGGCAGATGATCAACCGAGTCGTACTGTTGAGCACCAACAAGCGTAAGAAGAAAGAAAGGGCGACGGTCTGTGTTGACGGTCAAGAATCAAATCGACTATATAATCAGAGAGGACGACGACGATGCACGCATCAGAAGACCACTCAACAGTCCAAAACTAAAGATATCATCACTATTCCAGGATAGTATTACCGCCAAGCCCTTTTTGCTTTATTCAACTCCAAATCCTTCCCATTCGAACCTTGTGCTTCCAGAGGCAACGCCCGTATCATCGCCCACAATGCGCTTCACTCGGCTCGCGCTTTTCACTCTCCTCACTGCACACGGTCTCGCCGCGCCGGCCACCCAAAACGTGGGGGCCAAGTCGTTCGCCGACAAGGTCGACTCTCTCGTCGCCGCGGAGAGGGCTACGCCCTTCAACCCGACCTGGCACTACTGCCAGACCATGTGTGATTGCTTGGACAGATTTGACAAGAGTACCCAGCCAGACCAGTAAGTCAAAAGCAGACAAGAATGCTTGCCTTGTCGCGGAGCCTGAGTAGACCCATGGTTAGCTGGCTGACGTCGGGGCAGGTTCTTCCAGTGCATCACGGATCCCAATTGTGAGCAGTGTGCGAGGAGCGGCATGAGCCCCTCCCAAGTACAAGAAGAACTCTTGCGCCGGAAATAGGTCAGAGGGCGGCTGATTGATACGCTCTCTCCGCAGGTATGGACATTTACGAGTGAGGACAGAGACTTGGATAAACCAGTTGGCTGAGGTCCACGCTCATCATGACCCGGTGAGATGGCAAACGTCATGTTATGGATGGAAGGTTTTGATGAGAAACAAAGGATATGAGACAATGTTTAGTTAGTTGACGATGAGTGGATATGAATAGATGATACCTCACAGAACTGAGAAAGATGCACATGCCCGGCACTACATCTTCGAAGCTTGAAAGGCTCACAAGTACAACAATACATTATTAAAAAAAGAACTCGTGTCTTTGGAGATGAAACTGCCAGGGTCGGACCACGTTTCTTCCCCATATGGTGGTCTAAGGTAGGGTAGTATACAAAGTTTCGTACATACGCAGACTCACGCGTCGTCAAGTCTATATGCAAGTTGAGGCATCTCCTAGCCGCCCAAGCCCGCCTTGGTAATACAAATACAGATAGTTTTGGTAGTAAGAGGAGTGAGCGGTTGATGTTGGTATACTGCACTGCACGGTTTGTGCTCATTAGCCCAGGGTTAGTGAAAAGTAAAGCGCCCCCTCTTTACTGCTTCTTGTTGTTGGCGTCGTCGCCCTTGACGAACCATCCGCCAAAGGAACCCATCATGTTCTGCATGGCCTCCTGCTGGGCCTTCTCCTGCATAGCGGCCTCCTCCTTGAGCCACTTCTCACCGTTTTCACGGATCTCCTTCTCGAGCAGCTCATAGTTGCGCTGACCACGCTCGCGCGCAATGTCTTGGAGCATCTTGCCCTGGGCGAGAGCCTCGTGGGGGCTCTGCTCGCCGTCAGGCGCGACCATCAGGCTCATATTGGAGGGCTTCAGGCCGAGCATGCCGCCCAGCAGGCTCATGCCGGAAGGTGCCTTCTTCTTCTTGGCCTCGATCTGCTTGTTGAACTCGGCTCGCGCGATGGCCTCGCGGCGGGCGAACTCGGTAGGAATGTGCTTTCCCTCAAAGGACTTGAGAACCTTGCGAACATCGCCGTACTGCATCGTGTGGATATACTCAAGGAACGGGATGAGGCTGACGAGTTCCTTGTCCTTGGTGTCGCCCTTCCACTTGGGCAGTACAATGGCGTTCTCGGGCTGGTTCTGGACGTGTTTTTCGCTAGTGTCAAGGATGATAACCTTGGACAGATCGCGGTTCAGGTACGAAAGATCCTTGGTGCAAATTAGCATCGGCGGCACAAGGGGCGGCTTGGGAGGAGGGGTGAGATACGAACCTTGACAACCTCTCCGTCCTTGTACTTTGTCGCTTCGCGGTAGAGGGGCCACATGATAAAGCGGAAGGGGTCGAGCTTCCTGACGAGGGGCTCGCCGATAGCAAAGGGTACGCTGGTGAAGAGAACCAGCTCGTAGTACTGGCTGAGGTAGCGCAGGAAGTAGTCAACGCCCGGGCGCTTGGCCACTCTCCAGCCGTGCTCGCGGGTCCATTCGCTGTGGACAAGCATGTCCTCTAAGCTGATGCACAGGGTGTAGGGACGCTCGAAAGACGGGTCAGGATCGGGGAGAAGCTTCTCAAAGGCAGGCTCTTGGTAGTAGTTCATGAAGTCGCCGGTGCGAGCAGTGACCCTGCTCCACCAGGCACCAAAACCCCAACCATTCGGGGCCGTTTCAGCGTGTCTGGCCTCTTCCTCCTTGTCGTCCCAGTTACGTCCAAGATAGAGCATACCGGCGGCGCCAAAGCCAACGAAGGCGAGGAACATGCGGCTTGCGAGCTGCTGACGCTTTCTGTCCGTCGAGGAGACGTATGCAGAATCGGGGAGCTCTCCACGGCCACGACCGCCACCCTGAGCGACGGCTTCCTCCTCGGCGATGGCAGCAAGAGCGGCTTTGCTTGTCGCGCCGGACATCTCGTAAGCCAAGGTGGACGGGATACCCTGCGTGAGGTCGGGCAGGGGGCCGGTGTGGCTTGGCTGTTCAGGAGGTTCGGTCGCATCGGCGGCGTCTGGCTTAGCGGCGTCTTTGGGTGTCTGGGTCGAGGAAGTTTTGGATGAGGCTTCAGCAGCCTCCTCGTAGGCTGCTTGGTAGTCGGCGCTGGACGAAGCTGGGGTCTCTGCTGGTGTTGAGTCGGCAGGCTTCTGCTGATCAGTAGGCTTTTCCGAGGCGGGGCCCTTGGGCTTGTTGTCCTGCGCGAAACCTCTGCTCCATGATGAAGGTCGGAATTGGGGTCTCGCAGCTGGTGTTGCGACGGAGCGGTAGAGCTGCGCCGCAGTCGGCTGCAGACGCGCGATCCGAGCTGCCCTCGACAGCATGGCGTTGCAAAGGCCAAAGTGATTTGTTTCCTAGTTGTACAATGAATGAGGCCTGTGCCAAGTGGCACTTTTCGATTCCGAGTGGAAAACAAAGACGAGGGGGTGGTAAGAAGCGCCAGCTGACAAGAAAGGGCTGATGCTGGCGGAACACACACACACACACTGAGCAAGGTCGAGGTGGAGTGGGCTTGGTGATATTCCTGACGAAGACACTAGAAATTTTCGAAGAGAAAGCACCACCTCACCTCACTCACGTCCTCTGGGGCAGGGATTAAACAGGTTGGGGGGGGCGTGCACGGTTATGTACCTATGTACCGGTACCTTAACTCGACAGCTTCCGGCGGCGACAGATTCAACACAACAGCGCGCTGCCACCTCTGGAAGTCAGTCAGTCAGTCAGTCCAGTCCACCCCCACTTTGGCCGAAATCTAGCTCTAATTGGATCCGGGAAGAATGAGCGACGCTTGCTTGCTTGCCCGTTTACTGCCGACCATCTTCCGACCATCGGTTGAAATCCTCTTCTACACACACTCTCTCTCTACAATGTAATACCTATTGTAGGTATCTACGGGTAGAAACTGGGTTGCAGTACATACAATAAATACTCCGTACTTCGAGTGGGTGCACTCATGTAGAGTTGACATGTTCATTCTCTCTCTTCAATGAGGTCATGAATTGGTAGGTACCGGTACCTACCTACTATACTATACCTACCTTACTATGTACACAAGTCGGTTCACTGGTAGTGTACAAATACTCCGTACAGAACTTGGTGCAGGAACTGTTCCGCCTGGCCTACCGTAGGCTACCTAACTAGCTAACCTTCAGACCAGGCTTAGTCAATCAAACACAGAAGCTCCAGATACCGGCTCACGTGCGAACCTTGTCTGATTAGTTGCATTTGCGCTGTACCAGTACAAGTTTATAGTACAGAGTATCCGCCAGCCAGCGACTTGTGCATGGCATGGCATGGCATGAGTGCTTGCCGTCTGCTGTGCTCTGCTGCGACTACTCCTCCCCTCTCTCTCTCCATCATTCATTAAACTGCACCCGGGCCCCGATACCCCCGCCTGCATCTTCTCCTGCAACACTTCTTCCTCTGTTCTAATCCTACAAACGGCATTTCTCAATCGGCACGTTCCCTTCAATACCTATCACCGGACCCCACGGCGTTCCAGTTAGCAGCCCACACCTTCATTCAATCACAGTCACACTCCACAAACAAACACACGCACACATCGTCAACATGGCTGCTGCGCGTGGTGGATTCTAGAGGGTGGTCCCCAAGTTCGCTGCATCGATCACAATGGGACCACCCTCTGTGATTCTCGTGCCTTTCAAGACCATCTGTCGACCTGCTTCACCTAAACACTGCATCTCACCAAAAACCTGTTGAAATCTCTGCACATAGTCACCCCATCGATACCCCTTGCGACAAAGTACCCCGCCACCCCGCCACTGCCGCCGTCTCTCCGATCCAAGACGGCGAGTACCACGAACACACCGAACACCTTGAACAACATCACACCAGAACAACCAACTACTGAGAACCCTTGAGATCCAGAACGAAATCCACCTCCGAATCCCTCCCTCCCTAGTAGCCCTTGAGAGAAGAAAACGACTCACTGCTGTCACCATGGTTCGTCGTGGCAAGATCTCGCGTGCCGCCGGCCCGTCGCTCGACCCGACGCCCATCACCTCCACTCTCACGACTCCCCTGAGTTCAGCCTACCCGTCAACGTATGCTTCAGAAGCCGAACTGGAAGCCCTGGGCGACAGCATTGGCTCCCTCACCTTGAGCGAGAGAAGAGCAGCCAGGAAGAGAGCGAAGCCCTTTGCCTTCATGGCACTGCCCTCGGAATTGCGCCTCAAGGTCTACGATTACTACTTTGAGGGTGGCGGTGGAGTCGTTGATCTCGATCCAGACAATTACAAGAACTTCCACAAAAAGCTTGGTATCCAACGGACGTGCCGCACCATCTACCACGAAGTCTCGCACTACTTCTACAGTAGCCGCTCCTTCCGCATCTTCCCAACTCACCCTGGCAAATACTTCAAGACCAAAAAACCCCTTTTGGCCCGCCTCAAGCCCACCTCACGATCGCTCATCACGTCGCTGGAGCTTCGCCTTGGTCCTGGCTGGTCCAAGCCCCCTCGAGGATGGGTCGTCACTCCCGCTCTCGGCCTGAGCGAATGCGTCAACGTCCGCCGCCTCACGGTTATGGTCGAGTGCGACCCCAGTGACGGTGTGTTCAACGGGTTTCGTCGCTCAGACGGCTTCTACGAAGAATTCAGCAAGACTCTCCTCGCAGAAATCTTGAACGAGATGCCCTGGCTTGACACTGTCACCTTTGATGCGTGGCCGAGTGTCAAGAAGTCGGGCGCGATGATGCGGGGATTACTTGATATAACTGTGGCAAACAACCGCAAGATCAGGTGGGGACCCGAGAGAGGATGGACCGATGGACCCGACGAAGAGGACAAGGCCAGTAACCTGGTCCTGGTGCCTCCGGCGTCCGAGTTCAACACGTCCAGCATGGGCGTACTGGTTATGGCGTAATGACATGATGGTGGAAATCCATCGTGTTCGCTTTTCATCTCTCGTTTTATTTGCGACGCACTTGCAACCTTGGGTTCGGGTTTACGATTATGGGAAAGGCGGAACGAAACGCTACAAAGGCTACGGGGTTGGGATTGGAACTGGAACTGGGACTGGAATTGGAATCATGAAGGTGGTTAAAGCCACCTTTCCCGCTCTTCTCTCTTGCAATGAGACTGTAACACTAGCATGACGAGAAATGAAAGACACAACCATGTTATGGCGTCGAGTGCGTTTGAGGCTCGTGACGCTTGACTATCTACAAACCTCCCCTCGGGAAGGGCCAGAACACCGACCGGCCAAAGCCACTGTCTGCCAATCTCGATTTTTTGCCGCATCACTTATCGCTCCACATCGGCCGTACCTCTAAACGGTTGGCGCATCACGCGACCTGTCACATCTACCTTTGAGCAAGGCATTGACTCTCCTTACCCCGCGTTTTCAGCCCCTGCCAGCGGGTGACATTCAGCGCAGTGGTTGGTCTGTAGAGCCAACGTGCGGCATCCATGCTGAAGCTTCGTTTAGTTCCAAGACCTTGGCCCTCGCCGGACTTTCTCATTCCCTACTCAGGCTATCCTGCCTTCCTCACGTACTTACCTACCTCAAGATACGACGAAGGAAAAGCTTCCCCGCGATTTCGGGAGGGGGCAGTGCGAGCCATGCTTGTGCTCTGGGTTCCAGGGGTTTTCCAGGCCCGAGCTTTCCATGAACCGGGACCCGGTCGCCGACGCCCGGCCCCACTATCCCACCTTGCCCAAGCGCTCTCGCTGGTGGGTTGCGCTTTCCAAATTTTTGGTTTTGCTCTCTATCGCAGCAGCAGCGTCGTTACAATACCTGCACTGCACCTCTATCAGCGCAAAACACAAGATTTCCTGCCCGCCTCTCTAATACAATCCATCTCGAGTCGTAATCTTGCTGTGGGCTCCACCGTCTGCTGATTATCTGACAATGCCGCTCGACACCTCGACGTACTCCATGGCGCTGCTGCGCGTCGATGGCCGCCGATGGAACGAGCTCCGACGGCTGCACGCCCAGATCCGGACCCAGGAAGCTGCCGACGGCTCCAGCTACCTCGAGATGGGACATACTAAAGTCATGTGCGTCGTGACGGGACCGACCGAGCCTCAGCGCCGCGGCGGCGCGGGCGGCCAGTCCAAGGAGGCCGCCGTCACTGTTAACCTCGTGGTCGCCGGCTTCAGTTCCGTTGATCGCAGGAAGCGGGGCCGCAACGATAAGTGAGTGCTTGATGGGAGGGGAGGGGGGATGCAGTTCCTACTCAGTGCGGTGATTCAATGTCCACTAACCACCGGTCGATTTCAGACGAACACAGGAACTCGAGGCTACCATTGCCAAAGCCGTCTCAGCAAACCTCCACACCCACCTCTTCCCCCACAGCAGCATATCCATCTCCCTCCACGTGCTGTCGCAGGATGGATCTCTGCTGGCGGCTCTCCTCAATGCTTCGACACTTGCCCTTATCGACGCGGGTATCCCCATGACTGACTACATTGCCGCGTGCACGGCAGGCTCAACATCGACATACGCCGCTGCCGACGATGGCGCAGATCCCTTGCTGGATCTCAATACGCAGGAGGAGCAGGAGCTACCATACATGACGGTGGGGACACTGGGATTGACGGATCGCGTTGCTGTGTTGGTGTGCGAGAGCCGTGTTCAGGTCAGCCGTTTGGAGGGCATGCTTGCGGTTGGTGTGGATGGATGCAAACAGGTGCGGCAGTTTATGGACCGCGTTGTCAAAGACAAGGGTCGTCAGATGGTTCAAGAGGGCGCAGTGGAAAGAGGCAATGGCTTGGACTTGGAATCATGAAGTGGCACGCCCGCCCTAAGCATCAGACATTGGGAGCTGGGCAGGTGGCATTGACAATGGTTAGATTTTCCTATTGCATCACTATTGTACAGCCGCGGCTAACGGATACGCACAGAATTCGAAACTTGCAAGACAAAAACTTTACAGCTCATCGTGGCCAACGGTAGCATCGGAGGGCGTTTCCTTGGGCGCCTCAGTCTCCGACTCAGGGACGGGTTCCGTAGCCGCGGTGGAGGCAGTGCTCTCCTCTGCAGACTCAGTCTTGACCTCCTCAACAACGAGACCCTCGGGCAGCGTCTGCTTAACACCCTCGCCCAGACGGATGGCATCAATCCAACTCTCGACGCTCACGACATCAAAATCACCTTCGTAGTGTCTCCACCAGCCACGGCGGGCGTTCACGGCGACGATCTCAACGTCGCCAGTGAGACCAAGACCTTTCGTAACGGTAGAGGCGGCGGTGTTATCGCTGGGGACGGAGAAGAAGGGGAACAGCTTGCGGTGGCTCTGGGCGTACTTGTGATCGAGCTCCGCCAGGCTAGTGAGGGCCTTTTCGGCCTTTTCGCTCTCCTTGGACGGCACAAAAGCCAAGATGCAGGTGTGCGACTTGGCAGTGAGGCACTCGGCCTGGAGCTTCTCGGGGGTATCGGCGACGGCCAGAGGAGGAACAACGCTGGCGGCGGGGGCGGTCTGCTCAGCGGAAGGGGTCTCGGTGGAGGGCTCGGCCTCGGGGGTGGCCTCCTCATCGGCCGCAGTGCCGGTGCTCGACTTGGCGGATGCGGGCTTGCTCTTCTTTTCAGCCTTCTTCTTATCGCCCTTGGGCGCGGGGTCTGGGTTCGGAGAGGCAACCTGGGAGATGAAGGAAACGATGCCGTCCTTCTTCATCTCTCCATCGTAGACGATAGGCTCCTTGTCGCCACCAGGCACAAGCACCAGTGTAGGGAATGACTTGACCCCAAACTTCTCGACAGCCTTTGACTCCTTGCTGCGGACCTGACCAACCGTGACTGCGTCGAGGAAGTCGATGGCGACGCTGCGGAGAAGGGCGCTGGTGGTGCCCTTCTCGGTGAAGAGGATAGCCTTGGGCTTGTCTCCCTCGAGGAAGGAATCGATTTCCTTGTCAGTGACTCGCTTGACGTGGTTGCTGATCTTGTCGACGACGGCCTCGACAATGCCGGTCGCGGTTCGCGGGCCTTGGTAGTCCTCGACGACGGGCTTGCCAGGCTTCTTGCCTGGCTTCACAATCTTGAGGGTAGGGAAGCCCTGGACGCCGAACTGGCCGCACAGAGGCTTGTTGGCGTCCTCGTCGCAATCGACTGCGGCGACCTTGGCGAGTCCCTTGAGATTCTTGGCCGCCTTTTCGTAGGCGGGCTGAAGGTTCTTGCAGTGGCCGCACCACGGGGCGTAAAACTCGACAATCTGCAGGTAAGGCGCGAGTCAGCGACATCCAGTTTTGAGCTGGTATAGCTACAGGCTGACATACCGAGGTGTGGTTGGACTTGGCGATCAAGTCATCATAGTTTTTGGCGTCAACCTGGAGCACGGCAGAGCTCTTGGGGTACAAGCCGGCCTGGGCGCCGGGCAAAACCGAGAGGACGGCAGCGCCAGCGGCGAACAGAGTGGGGTGATGCATCGCTGTGGATATAGAGCTAGGCGCCTAAGAGTGTGTGGGGTGGGAAAGGTGAGTGAATGCAGCAGAGAATGAGACGCCACCTCTGAGAGCCTTGGTGTGTGTCAGTGAGAGTGAGAGAGAGAGAGGGTGGACGAGCGAGAGAGACGAAGGAGAAAAGGAAAGGAGGAAGGGAGAACGGAGAGACAGAGACCAGCGGGAAGACGTGGAAATAAGAGTTGGAGCATGGAACTAGGTTCAGAGTGATGAGAGCTACATCCGGCTCTTCATTTATGGAGCGAGGAATCGGGAACCCTGGTGAAGGTAAGGGTAGCAAGCAAACTGTCTACTTGGCTTCTTTTACCGTACAAAGAGGCCAGCGTGGAAGTGTGTGTGAGACGCGGACCCCCTCACCGTTTGTTCCTAATTCGAATTCTGAATGGAACCGTGGAATTTTCCAGTCAATCGAATCGAAGCATTTCGTATTCATTCTCCGCCAGCCAGCCACATACCCCACACGAGCTTGGGGGGCTTGAGCCACAGATGTCGGTTACCAATCAATTGTCTCCTACGATGTGCAAGTAAACTACTATGGATGTGGCGCAGCAGTCCCCAGGCAGGAAAGCGAAGCGCCCCTGATCACCTTCCCCCACTGTGATGTGATGCACGTACGGTACGTATGCGTGCGTGTGGGGAAACTTGACCGGCCCTGCGGTAAGGCTCGCTCGCCCGAGATACCCATTACACGTCTCCCACCACCTCGTCTTGGTATTGCAGCACTCGTCGCATACTCTCAGACCTTTTGCGCGCCCGTGAGCCGCCACCACGCATCAAATTTTCTCCCTTGTTCCCAGCCTATCAGTTCAAGGCCGAGCCCGGCGCAACTTCGACACGAAGATACCCCCCTCATACCCCTCCAACCATACCCGGGCCACTTGTCGTCGCAGCCATGGCCGAGCCAATCCCCGATAGCCTGCGACAGGCCGACATCACGAGGTTCATCAATCGCGCGAACCAGCTGCGTCAATACAAGCCTGTCATTACCTACTGGTGTACGTCCTACCGTCTCTATCTGGAGCCGCCCCGATAAGCTCCGATACTGACCGGAAGCGCAGGCGAGTACTGGGTTGTCAACCAGATCCTGGCCAAGGGTCTACACAATGTTGATGATGAGAGCCTCTCCTACACGACAAACCTGATGGACCGACTCGAACAGGTAAAGAACCCTCATGGGGCGCTGGCCGTTTTCGGGGGAGTTGCCTGGTGACTAACAGAGCCTGTGCTAGACCAAAACCGAGAACGCCCAGGAAGAGGCCATCACAGACGATGCGGTCGGGCAGGCATACGTTGAGCAATTCGCGCAGGACGCTTTTGAGAGGGCAGAGAAGGTCATGAAAGCGAACCGAGTCACAAGGTTTGCGGCCTCTGTCCAACTCAGAAAAAGTACCTTCGTCCTCAGCTAACCACATTCGACCAGGCAAACCGCCGATACGTACGACGCCGCTGCGACATTTCTGTTGCTGGGAAACGTATGGGGTCCCATAGACGACGAGACACAGAAGAAGGTCAAATACGCAAAGTGGAATGCGGCTCGCATACTCAAGGCCATCAAGGAGGGCAAGGATCCGAACGAGTCGAACCCTAAGCAAGAGGAGCCCAAGGAAGTTCTTCCTGCTTTGGATCCCAACGACCCCGATGTCCGCGGTCTCACCTCTCCACCCCCGAAGCCCGCCTCTGTCGAGGACGATCCAGAGACCGAGTTCTACAAAAAGGCTTCTGCACCCGCGGAGACTGTACCCCCCGCCGCGCCGAACGAACCTGTCCCGACCCAGTCCAGCGTCCTCGATCTTCCCTCAGTCCCAACATCGAACGACTTGAACCCTCCTTCAAACCAGAACCAGGGTTATTTTGACCCCCCCGAAGAGTTTCCGCCTTCGCCACTGAGTCAAAAGGACACGAACGAAGTCGTTGCTTCGGCAAATGCACCGTCGGCACCATCGCCCTACGCCGCATCCTCGGCAGGCCCGACTTTGAGCCCGGAGAATGCCGCTTCGCCGTGGCAGCCGCCCAAGATACCTCCACCGCACGTCGCCAAATCAACTCCGCCACCCGCCTCGAAACACTCCAAGCCCCCGCCGCCGACTGCGCAGCAGCCCAAAGCACCCGTGGTTAATGTCTCGAATAACTCATGGGCCCCAAGCAGCGCCCCGTCCGATGAGATGGACTTGCCCAAGGCACAGAAGCACGCAAAATGGGCCATCTCTGCTCTGAACTTTGAAGACGTACCGACGGCGGTGAAGGAGCTTCGTAATGCGCTTGCGGCGCTGGGTGCGCAGTAATGGGGCTATCAAGTCCTGTGGACCGAGGGTTGAGGTCAAGAAGATGACAAGACAGAGACGGAGACGAATAATCAGTGGGTGTCAGGTGTCTAGATCCGGGGAGTTGGGAAATGAGACATTTTCTATCGATTGACAACTCAAATTCTTGGTCAACAGTTGATTGATTTGTTATGCTACTCCACCGTTGACGCGGATGGTTTGGCCTGTAATCCATGACGACTCCTTGCCCGAGAGGAACAGAACGACAGAGGCAACCTCTTCTGGGGTACCCATCCTGTTGAAAGGACTACTTGCGTGTGCACGTTGAATCATCTCATCCGTCTTGCCCTTGTAAAAGAGCTCTGTGCCTATTGGGCCGGGAGCGATGGCGTTAACATTGATGCCTTTGCTGGCGAGGTCCTTGGCCATGAACTTGGCCATCTGCTCGATGCTGCCCTTGGTCGACGCATATAGAAGATATGGTGGGGGCATGTTGCTTGTCGCGAGAACCGTCGAGGACAGGAAGATGATGCGGCCGCCCTCGGGCATATGAGGAAGGGATTTCTATTGCGTGGCCAGTCAGCTACGGCGAGCGTCCCGGTTTCTCTCACTCTCCCCCCCTCTCTCTCTCTCTTACCTGAACCAGAAAGTAAGGCCCTTTAACGTTGGTGTTGAACATGGCGTCGAAATCCTCCTCCGAGGTGTTCTCGACGGTGCGCATGTGCATGATGGCGGCGTTGGGGACGAGGATGTCGATCCTGCCAAAGCAGTCGACGGTGGCGTCGACGAGCCTCTGCAACTCGGATGTCTTGGAGTTGTCGGCGCGCACGGCGATGGCGCGGTCGCTGCCGATGGTCTTGACAACCTCGTCGGCGGCGGACGAGTCGCTGCTGTAGTTGATGACGACCTTTGCTCCTTGGGCTGCGGCGCCGACGGCTATGGCCCGGCCGATGCCCTTGGAGCCGCCTGTGACGAGGACGACCTTGTCCTGGAGCGACATGCTGATGACGGGTCGGTTGGTTTGGAGAAGCTGATGAGGCTAGGCTAGGCCAGGTCGCGGCAAGGCTATTGGGTATCCTGTCTGCGTCGAAGGCTACGCTGTGGCGAATCGATGCAGCAAAATGCAATGGTTTTTGTTCTTCTTCTTTTTTATATGCTGGGAGGCTTGAAGCTCTTGTAGTTGGCTCGACGAACACGCTCTTCGGAGGTGCGCCTCGGCGCGAGAGCGAGACGTCCTCATGAAAACGTCATTCCCCCAACGGACACACGCATGCGCGGCTTGTTTTAGGTAGTCTCATTCAGAGCCGCAGTGCTAATTAGAGCTCAGCCGAGAGGCCGAGCCCGAGCCCGAGCTCGCGGTGGGGGGGAAGCAAGAAGAAACCCCTTTTTTCCTGCAAACCCTGCCATGGGAAAGTCCGTGGTCCATGTTCCTATCCGCCATCAAGAACAGATCGATCTGCATCGGTCTAATCCAGGAACCATTGAGCCGTTCGTCCTCGGCGGCTCGAAACGTGGAAGGGTAGGTAAGATGCTGGTTTAATCCGATAGGGCCGATGGTCTGTCTGTCTTGCCGTCACGTTCCGGTCGGACTTGGAAAAACACACCCCTGCAAATCCGTGAGGGATCAATTGGTGATTGGCTTCACGGCGCCAGTTAGGACATAAGATGCCCGCGTTAGGACCGAATGCCGAAGCAGCTGGCAAGATCTTGTCCGCGATCCAGTTAATGTACCTACCTACCTAGGTAGTTGGACGGACGGCGATTGGCATTGGTCCGGCCACAAGAAAGACTTGCCGGCGATGGCCGAGTATTGTATCTTGTGCTCAGTCGAGGACGGGACACTCCGCGGAACCAGTCAATATTCCTCGCGGAATCCGATTGAAACCTTCATGAATCATGTAAGTGCCTTGCGTCTGTCTGTCTGTGCCTTGATGGGGTGCAACTTGGCGGATTTTAGCAGTTGACGATCAATCGATGGTTAACTCCATCGGCTTTAGAACAAGCTTGCAGGTGGGATGCACAGTTGTTACTCAGCTCCACCCTGGAGATGCCGGCTTGATACTCCAATGATGACGAAGCGGAGTATTATTGATGTCATCCGAACTCGTACCTAGTCCTGGCGTCACTAAAGTTCACCCCTCTTCCCTGATTCGTCGTAGCTTCATCGGAAGCCCAGGCTCTGTGGTGGTGGGTATCCTATCGTTTGCAAGGGGAGCTTGTGAATCTGACATGTTATCCTATTGCGTTTTCATTCGGTCAAGTGTATCTGTGTATGCATTGTGTTCCAACCATGGTAAAAAAGAGGGGTTTGGACTGTGAACCGGCATGCCCGCCGCGTCCGGGAAGCGTGCGGCGTTCCAGCATCGGATTTTCCACATACATAAAAGGCGCCCAACGGTCCATCCATATCCAGGCTTGATTGACAGTTTGCCAACCCAACATCTTCTCACACTCTAGTCTAACAGGCAAATAAACCACCTCACACCCTTGCGCATACATACACACATTCACACTGGTTCTTGATCAAGTCAGCATCCACAATGGCATCACTCCCAAAGACGTACAAGGCCGCAGTGGTTGAGTCCAAGAGCGCACCGCTCAAGATCGTCGAACAAGAGCTGGAGCAGCCTGGTCCTGGCCTCATTCTGGTCAAGGTCTTGGCTTGCGGCGTGTGTCACTCGGACGTGGGCATGCAGGAGGGCGGGTTCGGCGACGTCTTCCCCCGAGTCCCAGGTCACGAGGTTGTCGGCGATGTGGTGGCCGTCGGAGAGGGCGTAAGCAGGTTCTCTGGCGGCGAGCGAGTTGGAGGGGCCTGGCACGGAGGTAAGTTTCGGACCACGACTTACCTACATACATACGCAATCTGACGCCTCCCATACAGGTCATGACGGGACGTGTCGGCAGTGCCAGAAAGCCTTTTTCCAGACATGCGATAACGGGACGGTCAACGGCGTGTTCCGCGACGGCGGGTACGCGCAGTACGTGCTGCTCCGCTCCGAAGCCGCGGTGCGGGTACCCAAGGACGTCGACCCGGCCGAGACGGCGCCACTGCTGTGCGCCGGCGTGACGGTTTTCAACAGCATCCGCAAGATGCAGATTGAGCAGGGCAACACTGTCGCCATCCAGGGTCTCGGTGGCCTCGGCCATCTCGCCGTGCAGTACGCCAGCCGCATGGGCTACAAGACGGTCGTCCTCAGCTCGGGCGCGTCGAAGAAGGACTTCGCCATGAAGCTGGGGGCGCACGTGTACATCGACTCGAGCGCGTCCGACCCGGTCAAGGAGCTTAAGAAGCTCGGCGGCGCGTCGCTGATCATCGCGACGGCGCCCAACCCCAACATCATCTCGCCGCTCACCCAAGGCCTGTGTGCCGGCGGCAAGCTCTGCGTGCTCGCCCCGATTGGGAAGCTCGAGGTTGACACGGTTGACCTAATCGTTGGTGGCAAGTCGGTCTGCGGCTGGCCCAGCGGGCATCAATTTGACTCGGAGGAGGCGATTGACTTTGCGGCCACGCACGGCATCAAGTGCATGATTGAGCGGTTTTCGCTGGACGATGCAAAGAAAGCATCCGAGCACATGATGTCCGGCAAGGTCCGCTTCCGCAGCGTGTTGGTCATGGAATAGGCAGGCAGGCAGGCAGGCAACGACGAGAACAAAAGGCTTTTGGAAGTATTAATGGGAAAGGGGGATAATGAGACAATGGCGATGGCGATGGCGATGGCGATGACAGGAATAAGGAATGACTGACAATGGCGACTCTCAGAGTCTCAGGTTTGCAGTGTCAATGAAATTGAGATAAGAGACGGTCTCCACTGCCTCTCCCCACGACTCAAGAAACGCGTCGCAGATTCCTTTCTTCTTTGACACGCGTTGAGAGCGAACGTACATGTATCGCAACTCACCCACTCCCTTAAATATCATCGTGCGAGATGCTCTTTTTGGGCCGCCACAAGAGTGGCAAAGAAGCACCGACTCATCAGTTGTTCCTCCTCATCCTCCCACTAACTAATTACCTACCTATTTATTCCGTAGCTAAGGCTTATATGTACTAGGTGCGTGTGTAGCCTTGGCGTACGCCGCCACCCCTTGCATTGGTTTCAGAAGGCTGTACTTTTCTAGTACAGTCATATGTCAAAAGTCTAGAAACCTGGGTATTAAGATCTCATAGAAATATATCTAAAGACTTAGGGTATAATGAGTATATTATAGTATATTTAGAGTAATTTAACTTACTTTACTATCTATATAAGTATTCTCTTAGTTTTTATTTTACTATAAAGTCTAAGTATTAAACCTTCCTTAAAAATACTAAGATTTATATTTTATTTATATTCTTTTTATAACTTTGATTAAAAGAAAATAAGGAGAATTAAACTTATAAGAGTAGAATTCAATTATTGATACTTCTATAAAAATATAAATATGTATACTTAAATGGCTAAGTTAGTAAGACACTTAAAGTAAAAGATAGTAAGTCTACTTACTTACCTGAGTCTAGGTGCCACCTACCTTCCAACCTGTATGACCGCATCACGACGACTCAACTGTGGTGTCGTATGACCGGACCCGACACTATTACCACCACCACCACCACCACTGTCTTCTCTTCTTCACCACCCTACCACCACCGCCCTTGAATCGGCCCGACCGGATTGACCCTCCTCGTCCGCGCTATCATGGTGCATCCCGACGTATTCTTCATCAGCGGCGTGTCGCCGCCCATTCCGCCCTGGCCCGAGAACCCCATCCTTTCGGGGGCTGTACTGCTCCACCCCGCCAACGTCAAAAGATTCGGTCGGAGTGTCGAGTGCAATAACGTTCAGGACCGCCAGCGCCGCATCTATGTCAACCTTGTCGTTTTGTTCCGTCTAATCACCCACTGTCGTCACCTTGCCTTTGATCACCACGCCTTCTGGACCTTTATCCACCGTCACTGGGGTATAACCAATGCCTGTCCTCAAAAGATAGAGGATCTTGTCGACATCTACTCGAAACGCCGCCGCGTCTACTTGGGAGCCCCCTATACCAAAAGGAAGCACCGTGATCTCCTGACCGACCTCATCGACGCATGGAATTCCCGCGATTCCAGCCCTTCGCCGTCCTTCCATCTGTCAAGGCGGAACATCGCTGATGAATGGGACCGTGTTAAGACCTCATGGCTCGAACAGCTGCGCCTTGACCATCACTCGCTCCTTGACGAGTCCAACCCGCCGACTATAGGCGCCTTTCCGGCCAAAAATGGGTCACCATCCGGTCTTCGGATCAAGGGCAGAAGCAGCCGGGCTCCTCCATCTGGGAAAAGTTTGTTCGACCGCGTTACCGACCCTTCGCCCGCCCATCACCGAATGTCTCCAGCCACGCCCAGTCGGCATACAGCAGAGTCGCCTGCTCCCAAGCCCACCGAGGATGCCATTGTTGACCTCATCCAAGCTGAGAGTCGGAAGCGCAGGTTCGCATCCGACACCCCCGATACTGCGAAGCGCCAGTGCATCCCAAAATCGCCTCTGAGATGCCCACCACCGGAAAATGAGGCTGCTTCAACGGCTCGAAAACCTGCCGCCCAAGGGCAACATAGGAACAGCTCAGGTGACATGTCCATAGATGCCAGCTTGGGGCCTGCACAAGACGCAAACCAACATGGCATGGGAGCACAGCAGGCGGAGCAAAGTCTCACACTCGGCGACCCAACCGCATCATGCATTGAACAGCACGTCGTGGTAAACAACAGCCTGTCCTCGGTCGCTTTTGACAGGCGGATGCAAGAAAGCGATAAAGAAGTGGAAAAGTTGAAGGAGCAGACAAGGCTCCTTCTGGAGTCTCGAGAGCTCTCGCGGGATATTCAGAAAGCTCATGACCACTTGATCATGTTTACGGCCTCAAAGTGCCAGGAGGCATTGGAAAAACTGGATCAGCTCAGTAATCAAGTGGATATTTTGGGCAAAGATGCCGCGGCATTTCGCCAATCTGGCAAACAATTGCAAAAACGCCAAACAGAACAACAGGAGCTCATCCAAGGGTTCCAAGGCCATATCCCAGGTGTGGAGTCGGCCCTGGAGGAGGCCAGGAAAGACATAACAGCCAACGAAAGTCGACGAAACCACGACAATAAGTGCATACAAGCTGTCGAGGCACGATTGTCTCAACTAGAAAGGAAACTCGAAAGCCAGACAGAACTCTCGACTCTGGAAAAAGACGAAACTGGCAGCCTAGAGGCTGTGGCTCCCATACGATTCAACGAGCTTCATGAGAAAACTGGAATAATCGATCCAAGTCACACACTCAAAGTGGAATTCGCAAACCGCTTCACGAAAATGGAGGGGACTATTGCAACCAGCACCGCACTGATCAATAACTGCAGAACGCTAGTCGAGGTCAGCAAAACCACAGTCGACCAGCATCTTCAGGCCCTCGATAGCCGCGTCAAACTGCTTGAAAATCAGCTGAGTAATCAAATTGCTGTCCAGGCCAAGATTTGCAATGAACAGACCAAAAGACTGGAGCTGGTTGAAACCGAACTAACACGGTACAAGGAAGCGGCATCCAATCAACTGCAACAGGAGCGCCCATCGAGGAGCGAGTTCGCTGATCTCCAAGCCCAGCTGAACGCAATGAAGAAATCCGTGGCGATCATTGAGCAAAGACAGGGGGCTAATCTTACCGAGGAAAATTTGGGAACCCCTTTATCGCCAATTAGCCAGACTGCCCTCAACCGCACTCCACGGTCTGAGCAGAAACTACCTTCTTCACGGAAACATGTACCGAATACAGTGGCCGTCAAGAATGAGAAGTAAATGCCGAAGCAACAACTTATAACATACCCCCTCAAACAGTGTTTTGCCGCCAATCCCTACCCAAAGATCTGCGCACATGAACTCGGAGGCGCACAAGGGGTGCTGTTGAAAATACCTTTGATCAGTCATTACAACAGGCTGAAGCATTTCTCCCTGCGATACAACCCAAAAGGCTTTGTCCTTGTAACTGTCATGGATGGCAGTGATATCCGAACCATTCCCATAGAAAGACGCCGTCGGATATAATGTGCCATAGCTGGCCATCCACGTGAGATATTCGACGTACTCATTTCAAGGAGCTTGAACATATGAAGCTTGATGTTGTGGTGGTAGCTGTAATGCGCGCCGGCGTGGTTGCCACTATTTGATGGGATGCTTAATAACATCGCCAGAATAGGTAATACATAGATCTCTCAACCATGCTTGATCCGCTTCTTGGGCGGACCCATGTGTCAAATCTTTCCAAGAAAGCGCCCTTGATCGGCGCCAAGACTGACAGCTTATCATCTTCGTGCATCCAAGCCGTTGCAAAGGTGCTGTGGCTCATTCGTAAGTTAACCCAACGAGTACAGACAAGCAGTGCAACCGACACGTTGACCCAACGAGTACAGCCAAGTAGTGCAACCGACATAATTGCCTGGTATCGAGATATACGTTTGGCTTCAACCCGTGAGTTCAATGCGTCGGGGTAAAGTCGGGGGGCGCTCAGGGTTGGCATTGATTATTTGCGTCCGGTTAGATTCTGCATGTGCATCACTATTTTCTCTGTTTGGCTGGCATATTCCCATGGTCATTAACTAAGCAGAATCAAGATACAGCTTCATACGCGGTCTTCCCGTAATGAAAATGTTTGAACAACGGTGATGTTTTCGCCGCCGCCCCTTGCCGACTCCTTTGAAGCTTGGAAGGTTAGTTCGGTTTCGCTCTCATTATCACGCCTCCCCGTAGATTCCCACCCGCGAGCGCGCTTATTTGACAGCTTATGCTGCACACTTCGGTCCGACTCGCCGTTTGCCATGTCGTGCATGTCGACCTCGTCCTTGGCCATGAAGGTAGTGAGACTGAAAGGCCCTCGTCGCTGACGATTCGAACTGGCATTGCTGATATTTTTGGCCTTGCCGGCCATGGCGGACGGATCACCGCGCTCGGAATCGTGTAGCTGGGAGGGGCCCATGGAGGTGAAGCCGAGTCTGTATCCTACGAGCCGGCATAACGGGCGGAGGGTTGCAAGGCTGCCTGCGGTGATCGCCAGACCCTGTTCGGTTGTGGACCAGATCGCAATGTCCACTGTCGCATCTGCAGCCACGCGAGTCAGTAACCGACAACCTTGAATTTGATCACGATCGGGGCCAACGGAAGGGGCCTAGACTTACAAAGAAAGTCCGGGTTCTTGAAGTCCAACACATACGGCATGCGTACAACGACAGCGGCGCTGGCACTTGGGAATGGTTAGCCTGGATCGAAGACGAACAAGACAATCAACAAAACTAACATGCAGGCCATAGCCATGACTGGAACCAGCGCCAACTTGGTCTGACGGTTCATCTTCAACTTCCAGATGAGGACAATGGGCAGGATGGCAAAGGTAAAGTCGCAGATGACACTAAAGGCGCTGTAGAGGAAGGTAAGGGCAATGATGACGTCCATTGGGACGCAGTGCCCATTCTGTGAGCTTTGATTCCAGAAGTAGGAGATTGGTTGGCATTGTAAAAGAGTGACGAAAAAGAAGACGACGCCGGTGCAGACTGTCAACATCATGACGATATATATGATCCAGATGTCGACTTTTCGGACCGTTATTCGGAGGAGGAAGTAGCCGATGGATATTTTAGAGGCAATCATGGCTAGGCAGTACCAAAGGTAACAATACCACCAATACTGTTGCTCGTCAGCGCTTGTCCTTCTGACCAATGAGTAGGGAGCAGGCTTACCATCATGGCGGACTCCCAGTCCTCGGTGCTGAGATCTTCGCGGTGACGGCCTGTGCCATAGTGCACGCCCGTCAATGCGGATGACACGAAGAGAATAAAGAATATCTATAAACGTTCGAGTCAGTCCAGAACTCCAATGTAAGTTTGCCATATGTGGCGTTTAAGGATTCAGCGTACAGCAGCAACGATCATAAACCAATCGTCGATTCCAAAGTTCTTGACAAGAAAGAATCGGACATAACACCGGAGAACAGTGGCTACGAAGGCTGAGATGACGAGAGTCAAGCCGACAGCCACAAGCTGTGGGCCACGGTTCTCTATTTGCGCCATTTCGATCAGAGGACGCGAAGTGAAGGTGTCAGGACTTCAGGACCAAAAGAAAAAGAAAGAAAAAGAGGATCTGATGACCAGTCGTGATGCTACCAAAAGAGGGACTGGGAGTGAGCCGCAGGGTCAGACGACGGTCTACTAACTCTCTGTCGGAAAACAGAGACGAATGGGGAGGGACCTTATTGAAGATATGAGTCCCTTAACGCAGCAGCGAACCATGCCATCGGTTACGCAGGCCTGTCCGCTTAGCTGCCTGACACCGTTGCTTTTGTGCGGCGTGGAAAGAAGCGGAGAGGCACCAGCAACCCCCTGATTGTCAACCGCAGACCTTGCGGACTTTCACCCTTGTGTGGCCAGGAACTATTGCCATATCCGAAGAGATCTTCGTCTGCCGGGCCGGAATGAGAACAGACAGGGCTTTTCGACCCTGTGCTAACAAATGTTGGGAAATGGAGCGAGCCACATCTGAGGTGATCAGCTTCACACGCTACCGCCCAAGTGGGTATCACTTAACCACTTTCCTCATTAGCGAGCCGGTGACATGGCCATATGCAGTTGACCGGCCGGGGAGCCCGCTGCCTAGAATCCTTCTCCTCCCCCCCGCATGAGTTCTGAAGAAAACTGAAGACTTTGAAGGGATTCTTTGCCGTGGATGGAAAGTGGCGAAAGAGTTCAGTGGGGCCATGATGACAGGATCCTAGGTGATAATCGGCCACCTCCTCAACCCAATTCCGATTCTCCTGACCATTGACTAGCTTCCCACGAGGCACAACATGGAACTACCTAGATTCCCCTCGATGTAAAATGGAGATTATCGGGAGGTCAAATCCTTGTTACGGCTGACCATGATCGGACACAAAGTGACCTGCATGCGTGAAATGCTGTATCTGGGTTGCGCTTCTTGTTATTGAAAGACCTATCAGAGTGCACGACTACTCGTGGTCTAGGATGATGAAGTTAGAATGGGGCATTTGTCGCTTGGCCGGATGCTTCGCCTTGTATACTCGAAAAGAGTGCTTCATACAAATTTTCATAGGTGCGACAGTGCCGCTTATTATTCTGAGAATATCTCCGGATATCCTGCGCCTATCGACAAAAGCAGTAACCATGACGGCCATAGCCCGGAGGTAGCCACCTCCGTACCATCGCAAGTCAGATTAAGTGGATGTTTAGGAGGAATCGGAGGGCAAATTTGGCAGGCGGACTGCGTACGCAGTGTGGATATGCTGACAGGGGTATGTCCAACCACGTTCAGCGACTGGTGGGAATCATGGGAGAGATTTGGATGCTGGTGGGTAGACTGGGGCCATTTTCAACGAAGTCTCCAATAGGGACTAATGGTCTCTGATATCCCCACTTATCATACCATGGCACTCGTGTCCGACTTATGGGAAGCCATTCACATGAAGTCAGTGACAGACTCGCGTGTCGTGCAAGGACAGTACAACCTAGCCAGCTACTCGGGTTGTAAAATCTCGGCCACAATTCATCTTCTACTATTCATGCCAATTCTTTATCCTTGCCCCTTGAAGAGTTTCTAGCTTTTGACATGGATTTCATTATCCCAAATACCAGCTGACTACGTAGCGGCGATTTTGCTACCATTTTCAAGATTGCCTGAATACTATTTGAAATCTCAGGCAACTTTCCAGTCCTTTGGCTTCTTGACCTCATCGAATTGTGCCACTCTCACTATTGCCACCAAGTCCACGTTCATCATGAAGCAAGCAGGCTCATTTGCCAACGCCAAGGGCCCAAGAACTGACGGGGGCTCGGTTGTGACCCACGGCTTTTGTCGGACAAATTCCTAAAGTCCTGGGCTAGAGTCTGTCCGTCCCCACCTTGCCCTCGGCTCGCATTGCGTCAGATTACAATCCTGGTTCCGAAGGAGACGTTCTGTCACTGACGTGTGCCGACGGATCCTTGACCTGGTGAATACTGTCTGAGACCGGTCGGAGCGGCGTCGGCCAAAGCAAACATATTGCCACGCTAGGTAGATGCCTAAGGTCGTTCTGGAAGAGTCCCTTGTGACAATAGTATACGATGCATATTAGACCCTAGTTCAGAACTGTTCTCGTGTTTATGTAGAACATTTTGGTGAACATTAAGTCAGCTGATCAGAAATCCCTTAACAAGATGTAGTAAAGCTGGGGACGGTATAGTGTGTCTCATCATCCACCGAACCCAAGATGGCTTTGTTGGACTTTTTTTGCCATCCTTCCTAGGCAGTACTTATTATGTAAAGATTCAGGACGACCTTCGCCGATTTTGCCCTGTATTCCCAGAATGCAGGAATGCTGTCTGGGTCAATCAATAGGGGGTTGCCTAGGCCACGTGGAAGAACAGGGCGGGCCCCGTGCTGGAATCGCTTGCAAAGGAGATTAGAGATGATTCACTCACCAAAGAATTAATCATACCAGTTTTGCCATCGCTGACAATGCTTCTATGCTTTCTCGAAGGGGTTCTCTTTTCTCCCTCAAACTGCACGCTTTTCGTCTTCGCTCATATTACCACCTCTTTCTTGAAAAGCCACGCCCTCTACCAACTATATGTAAATGTGTCTTTACCTACGACCTGTGATTCATGATTCAGTCGAAAATCTTGGGCACGTGGCTTTTGCCTTACTGTCGCCCGTGTACTCTCATCTGAGTCTGAGGTCAGACATTTATAATTTTATCACATTACTTGACAGGCAATTCTAACGACGAGAATGTAGCCGGTGGTGAATTATTGAACACTGCAGCATGGGTATTACCCAACTTCTCCTTGTAGGGTCTACCCTCGGCTGGCGAAGAGAGCACAGGGGCGTGCTCTTGTTCCGATATTGCGAGGCCTTCGGCTTTCGAATATAGCAAAGGACTTGCTACATAGGTTGCTCAAGCATACTGTAGTGAGGCGGAATAATTACATGGAACTCTCCAGCCCGAAGCTTTCTCACGGCTACCATGAAACATTTAACCAAAGAAGATAATAAAATCTGTCACGGTACTGGAATCTCTGTGACAGACAGATACTGGAGTCTCGATGAAGCCTTACAGCAAATATACAACTATCAATCAAAACGAAAACAAGGTAGCTGCTTTCTACACCGCCCATGAAGTTTTTACAAAAAAGAAAAACGAAGGTTATGACGTGCATCAGCCCAATGAATATGGCCAGGAACATAAATAGAGAAGACAGACGTGTGCCTAATATGTTCATCACCCTTAGCGTCGAGCAGTGTCTCTGGGTTGATGTCACACAGGCATCGTAATAGCCTGTATATCAAACTGACTGATCACTTTGATTTCATAAAAATCGGGGCGCGGTCAGAAGCTGTTGCTTGATGATGAAGAATTGCAGTATTGACTCGACGGACGGCAGTGCTAGCTTGGGTAAGACCTGCATCATGCCCATCAATAATACTCGTCGAACCACATGAAACAGTTGAAAGTCCGAGAGCGTGCTTGATTAACCTTAGACTTGACATATATAAGCTAAAACAACCACATCATACAATTACTAACGGAAGGTTTCCAACTGTCATTGGAATATAAAAGATATATCTGAAGTACGTGTCAGAGGTGAATAAGACCGCAACAACGTTTGGACGGCACAGGCTTTTTTACCTGGATTATGAGCCCATAACCCTACCTACGTTCATTAGCCATCCAAGCCTAACTTGGTTAGCACTTATGTTATCGTGTTTGTGCTATCTTTCTCGACCTGCAAAGTGTCATCCTCGATCTGCAAGAGATGCGCCAACGCCCAATCTTGGTCATTGGCGTAAGGGTCTTTGTAATGAGCCAGTCGGCCGTTCACGGACCGAGGGTAAATCCATGCACAAGAAGCTCTGCCCTCGGGTGTGAAAAGACATAGGTTTGCTCGAAGAACGCTATCGGATTGTTTGGCATAGGAAAGGTCTCCAGTTGAAATGCTGAAATGGTGCAAGGCGATGGCATTTAGCGTGCTCCAGTAGTGTGGAAATGTATCTCCCCATGTGCGGTCTTTGCCGAACCAGTGACCGTCCCAATGCCGAATGGCGACGTCGTGAACTCGATAATCTGGTTGCTTTCCAGCAAAGCGGAGCAGAACTTCCATTTGCAATCCGGCAGCCGAAAGCCAACTCTTGTCACCTGTCGCTCGATAGAGCTCGAGAAGGATATTCGCTGCTGGTGCTACAATGGACTGCTCAAAATTGACTTCGAACGGGGGGTAGTCTATCCCTCGTTTGACAATGTTTCGGCCGTGGGAGATGTAAAGACTTTTAGCCCGCTTGTAAGCTACCTCCATACCCATTGCTTTGAGCATTCGGAGACTCTCAAGGATTGGCAATCCAATAGCATAGAGTGATGCGCCACCTTCACTATAGAAATTCTCCAGAGTTTCCATAAATCTGGTGATGGGAGACTTGCCACGTAGAGCAGGGATACCGATGGCGGCGGCGATAAGATGAAGCTGTAGAACCCACGGCCAGTTGTAGAGACGCTTGTTGATGTATGTCCCGGTTCCGTATGGGGCGTCGAAGACAAATCCGTTGTCCGCTTGGAGCTTTGTGCACACAAATGAATAGTAGGCTGTGAAAGATTTCCTCAGCTTGTTATCTGGTTTCTTTTTTAGCCAACGACCAACGAGGACTCCCATGCCGATCCGCTCGCGGCCAGCGTTGCGGTCCTGATGCGTCTCGTAAAAAGGCCATGCTTCAGCTTGATTGTCATAAACGACGTAGGCACCATATAGAAAATTATCGGCATCGTTGATTTGCTGTTTTCCCACAATGAAATTGATTCGACTCTCAATAAGGTCGTCATATCGTGGAACAGTGTTGAGAAACACATACGACTCCTTCTTTTCGACACCCTGACCGGTAGCAATGCGTAGAGTCTTCTGACCCATATCGCCGGCATGATGAATAAAAGTGAATGCCGAGCCTTCTTGTTGTACTCTCTGACCGTTGACCGTCGTCGTTGAGTTGATAGCAGTAGCGCTACCGCTCATTCGAATCTTGACGGCGTGCCCAGGAACAAGCGTATGCCTTGGAATGTCGAAATGAATGAACTGGCCCGATCGACGAGCGCACTGCGCGAAAAAGTCTTTCCAACCACTATGCCAGAATAAGGTCCACTGGATAGTGCTTGATTGACCAGGCTCGAGGACTGGGACAGAAGGATGAAGCAGGAAGACTCCTCGGGTGTTGGAATGAGTTACTTCATCCCGAGACTCGATGCTGTAGCCAGACAACGATCCCTTCGTAAGTACGAGACCCAGATTCCGCCCGTGCCCCCCCATCTGACTGAGTTTGACCCAAGTTGAGCTTCCGCCATTGGCCCAAACATGGGCATGTGTACGGGAATTGAGTGCATCGGTCGTATTGGTATAGTGGTCGTTGAAGGGAGTGTAGATTGCCAATGACGTTTCTCCTTTTGCTGAAAGATTGAGTGGATAGGTACCTGTGTTCCGGAACTCATAAGACTCCGTGAAGCACCGATTCTGTCCGTCGAGATGTCTGTGGACAACAAGTTCCAATGACCCCGCGTAGTAAGTTACGACCGTGGCATCACGGCTGCTCGAAGAATTGATCCGAGGACTGTTCCAAAAAAAGCGATGGAGCAGATCGGCCCCGAGGTCTGCAAATCCTAATCCCCAGCGACTGCCCAGAGGTTGCCAAGGTGCGTTGGCCGGAGAGCTGACCCAGTTGATTGGAACTTTGGCGCAAGGATCCGTAATCTCCAGAACAGCTCCAGTAGCCCTGTCAACACGGACGTGAAAGTCTTCATTGCGCAGCTCAATAGTCCGAACCATGGTTGTAGCGGTGCGTACACAATCGCGATATATCAATTCAGGAATCTTTTGTCGAGTTCGGGGACTGCTGCAGCCTTAAAAGGACGGAAAGTAATCTGAGTGAAGCTCGGTCGGCATACCTTTTGCGACAGGCTGAGACACACGCAAACGTGACCTATGAGATCACGGGACAAAACTTTAAAGCGCTGACACCCGGCTATACGGGTATTTAGTACGTGGGGTGGCACTCTGGTTGCCGAAGCCAACCGTGCGGGGGTCATATACTCGGTAGATTTCATACAGCTACGTCTTGCAAATATGGCTATAGAGATACAACTCTAGCTACGCCCTCTTACTCTGACATAGGTATGCGAGAACTATCGGTGTTGCAGAACCAGCAATCACGTTTCGCAGGAAGGGTGTCTAAAGCTTGTGTTTGAATACTATGCTAGTACGTAAGAACCAGTTAGCAGTCGGAGAACAGGCCTAAGTACGATTTTGAGACTAACTTCTTTCTAATAAAATGACACATTGCAATTTTTGTACTCATATTGGAGAGGGGAGAAGACACTGGACGTAGTTTATTGCAAAGTGCTTGTTAGGCCAATATACTCTTTTTATGCACGACGGAACTCGAAAGCCTGTAAAAGTTAGTCAACGACGCTAGGTAGTGATGGGCATATGCCTTATTGCATTGCTACCAAGACATACCAAATCTTGCCACGCAACACCTGCATACTCAGACTGACTCTTGCCAAAATGTGTAAATCCTAACTTCTGATAGTAGGGGACCAGCCTATCGTAGGTCAGAATTGAAATTCTGTCTGCTTGTCCAGTCTCCATCATCTTTTCGATGTAGACCGACATGAGTTTCTTGCCATAGCCTAGCCTTTGGCAAGATGGCGAAACGGCAAGCGAGTGTAGTGCAATGGTTCTGCCCTCAGGTCTATGGCCAACGCAGTGCACGGCGGTGGGATCTGTCTTCCACGTCACTGGGAAAGCCATGTCTTCATCTTTGACAGCCCGGGAGATCGACTGCGTGGCAATTGTGTGCGCGATGAGTCGGTCGTTGCTCCAACCTTCAGGCGCCTTGGTTAAGACTGGAATATCTCTTTCTTGTCTGCATACTTCCGAGATACTCGTACTGTGCCGTGCAAACAAGCCGTAGCACATATGAGGGCAAACGGACAAGCGATACTCGATCTAAAGCAGTCTAATCGTTAGAATTTCAGACCACATTGATGGGGACGAGGTCTATAAGGCGGCGTAGAATAGTACAGTATTTGAGTGGCTGTAGGCTTCGTCTCAAGGATACATCAACTACGTGGGAGCTAAGGGGGTTCACGAATTGGAGGATGAGTCACATTACTCACTTTTTCACGAGTTGCAGCTTCCCCAGGCGGAAAGGCCGCAGACTCCACAGTTGCGCACTGTTCTAGATCTTCAATGGACAAAGGACGGATGTAGAGTTCCATGACGAAGAGCTTGTGAGTGTTGAGGCAGAGAACCAAATTGAAAATCTATCTGACGAATAATGGTCTCCCGAGGTTTGATTCGAGACAGAATGAAGGTGTCGGACAGTCAGTCTGTTGACACTAACTTTACAGCCGCCCCCGCTTCAATTGCAAAAATGCTGTGGGGCAAACCTTATGTCATCATCGGCCTGGCATAAGACAGTCCGTTTTATTCCCTCAAGCCAATTGATGTGTCTTTTGGAGCCAGCACTGGAACTAATCAAATCATGGTACTTTTCTAAGGGAATACTGATAAGAAAGTAGCAGAGAGATAAAAAGGCGACGCTTAATGAAAAGCTCTATATAGGGTTAAAAGTTGCTCAGCCTCCAAAGGTCTTAACATGAACAGGACTGCTTTCTTCTGAGTAAGACCCATCCTATATCATTGCTTCTCGTCCCAAGCCTCATGATCTAAAAGAAGCTGGTGAGCCTATACCGATGAATAAAAAAAAATCAACGAACTGCATTTTTTGCTTTTTGTATTCCGTGCTCTTGGTTGACCATAGCCAACTAACGTTGTATTAAAGATCGTTTCTCCTAACTTGAATTATACCAGGAGACAGTCTGTTAAAATTAACAGCTCCTAATGCCACAAGGTTATCTTCCTCGGCATAAAAGTTTTATTTGCAAAGTGCCATCGCTATATTAATCATGCCAGGAGCAGATCTCATTCAGAAACTACCTTAGGAGTTCTTCCTCTCATTCTAGGAAGGTCTTTCGTTACGAACCACCAGATGCTTTAATCTCAGTAGGAGACTAGTCGGTGCCTCAAGAAGTAGACTGAGACCACAATCGTCTTGTTAGGTGTAGCCGCCTCATAGTATTTGTATCTGTAGATAGGCTAGATGGAAGAAGAAGAATATGCAATCCAGTATAAGCGTTTATCATAGGAGGTAATAAGTACAATAGATATGATATTGACAAGAGTGTTGTAGTAAGAAACCGCACACAGTTGAAAGGTTGGTAAAGCACATAAGAGTAATTTAGACAGTCATCCGATTAGCTAAATGCTGGGTTCTAGTGTAGGCATGTAAGAGACAATACAACCCTCCTTCGTATTCCCATGTCATGTACCCAATCTCGTTCCTAGAAACTCTTACCTTGCAACCTCAATAACTAACTTGCTGCAGCTCACTCCCTGACGCAGCATGTTTAATCCCTCGTTGATAGCCTCCAGACCCTTCCCCACGACCTGCGGCTCAGGACTTGGCCTGATGGTTCCCTTGGCCAGATTCTTTCCTAACCATGTCCCCATCCAGTATTGAAACTGAGCCAGTCGCTCCTCTTCGTCGGCCGACGGAGCTAAAAATGTGGTTTCTACCCCTTCGTGCTCCTCTGCGTCATGAGGAATGACCGGGGCTGATCCAATCTTCGCCTTCTGGTCCTCTTTCCGACGGCTGCTCTCCATAAAGGCCCTAAGAACGGCCTGGCACAGTGCTAGCTGCCCCGTTGCAAGGAAGCAGTGTCGAATCACCAGGCCATCTTTTTTTGCAGACGAAACAATCGCGTCCACAACCTGTGGGGATTTGTGATCGAAGACACAATCCGCGCCCAAAGAGCTTACGTATCTATGATTCGCCGCACCAGCCACGGCGTACACGGCAGCGACAGGAGAGTGCCGATCCTCCCGCAGCCACCGGGCGGTTTGCACACCCATAGTGCCCACACTAGAGGAAGCTCCCCAAATGAGAAGAGCCTCTCTCTTGTGCAAATGGTCGTTATAGGTCTCTTTGCTGGAATCGGGCCTGAAAGGATCGGCGGACACGGAAGAAGACAAATCAGAGGTCTGTCCCGCAGGTAGAAGCCCCATAGCATGCCAAGCCTGGAGGGGTACTTGGGCGGCAACAGGCAAGGTGGCCGCTTGGTTCCAGGAAATACATTCGGAAGTAATGGGTACAGCATGCTGCCATGGTACTAGGCATCGTTCCTGAAAAGCGCCGTATTCAGGCCTGTAGGACTTCCAGAAGGAAGCGGCATACGCGGCCACGCGGGTGATTCCCGGCTGGAAGAATGTGCCTGAACCTCCATTGCCAGGTTTGCTGGGGACGTTTTCGCCAATCTCTAGAACTAGCCCTGAGATGTCGAAACCGATAACCGTAGGATAGGTAGGTATGAAAAGGCCATAGTCACTCATTAAATGGTCGGCGGGGTTAAGGGCGACAGCCTTGACCTCAATGAGTAGCTCGCCTTTGCCCGGCTTTGGCGTTTGACGAGGCTGAACCACGAAGGGTGTGCCTTTCTCGAGAGTGATTGCGGCAAGATGGGTGGCCATGCTGGGGTGTTTGATGGAGAGTAGATTTTTAGGATACGGATTAAGCTTTGGATGAATGTGAATGCAATTTTTATTTATACGAAAATGAGGAAAACGGCCTCTTTTATACATCACAGACGAAGACATAACTCTTTGAAAGTTATTGATGCAGGGGTGTTACTGTCAAACCTGACTTTGCTTTGATATTCGAAGCGCTGACAACCTCAGTGGGGCAAGGTCATAACCAATAAGATGCGCCTATATGCGAGAAATCGTTAGCGTGCAAGGTGGGTTTAGTCTTAGGGATGACACGAAACTACATAATGCCGTTGAAAGACCCACGACCGCCTCCACTGCTTCTTAATCCTTCCGAAACGGATTGGGGCAACCATTAACACAACAGGCAACACCTCACAGAGTCAGACGGCACCAAGCATCACTAAAACATTCCTGTCATGGCTTCAAAGTGCAAAGAGAAGCCGAAAGAGCATAAGATCATGATAAGATCGAGGTTTGGCTGTCGGAATTGCAAGCTTCGAAAGATTAAAGTGGGTGACACCGTGACTCTCTCCTCCCAAGTGTCAGGTTGGTCGCTAATCCCTTGGGTCCGTAGTGCGATCAGGGAAAACCATTGTGTAAAAAATGTACCGCGTTCGGAGTTCTATGCAACTTCCTCCTCAATGTATCTGACCTCCAACCCATTGCCGCTGACGCAAGTCGGCCGTTGTTCGCTCAAGGACAAATACAAGCGGATATTCGACCACCCCTGACAAACGCTGTCTGGACATGCGACGCATCGGCATCATATCAGTTGAACGCAAAATGCCAAGACTTTATAACGCGTTATCTGGGACGAAGTCTCATCACCCCCGGCGACCGTACTATGATACTAGTTAATCGTAAACTCCTGGAACTTGCTTTTGCTGTAAGCTCTCTGGAATGAATCTTGTTCTGTCAGACAAGATCTAAGCGAACCACCCTGTAAGAGCTGAAATTGGCTAACGGATAACTCTCAAGCACCCATATTTGATGCACGCTTCGCTTGCTGTGGCATTCACCTATGATCGCTACCTGAATGGCCACTCAAACCGTCGATCCACTATAGAGGAGTGTTTTCACTGGTCTCAAAGCACTGTTCTATTGAACAGGCGGTTGATGAAACCGATTACAGCGGAAGATAAGGACCCGATATGGGGTACTGCAGCTGCCTTAGCTATCCTGACCTTCGCGTCGCATGAAGCGTGCACTACGGAACAGGCCTGGCCTCTCAAATCGTCCGAGTCTTCTGAGATGGACTGGCTGCGCATGAGTAATGGTAAAATGTCATTATGGAATACCATTAACCCTCTACGACCGAACAGTCTTTGGAGCGTGTTTCGCGCGACCTATGCTCAGATGTTTTCGCCCTTGCCAAGGAGTGGCATAGATGGTATACCAAAGGCTCTGGCGGCTGTGTGCAATCTCAGATCATCATCTACAGCAGAGAACAGTTCGTATTTCCATGCCGCTCATGCCGTGTCTCGGATGATAAAACTGCCGGACGGCGAAATTACAACAGGCCACACTCAAGTATTCATTCAAACAATCCACGGTGCTTTCAAAGAACTGCTTCAGAAACGAGATGCTGTGGCACTGCTGTTGTTTTATTTGTGGTATCGTAAAGCAGGTCGTGTTGTATGGTGGATTGACCTGAGAGCCAGAGTGGAATGTCCCGCCATTCGTTTGTACTTGCAACTCCACCACAAAGAGGAGAAAATGATTCAAGGATTCCTGGAAAGAGGAACGTTTTCTAATGGCAAAGCGGAATAGGCAAGAGCTCTTATCAGTAGAAGAAGCATCAGCCATTGTTAAGTCCACATCACCACCAGAAATAAACTCAGCCTGAAAAATAAAAGAACTATTATTATTTATGAAGGTAAGCTAGACGTTATAAATGTATTTGGTAACTATATGGAGAAGTGTATTATTAGGCTAAAGGGTAGCCTTGCATAGTTAAGAGAAAGACAACCCCTAAACACACTCTCATAATGGCAAAAATAGCCCCCCCAAGCATATTAACTCTAATATCATTATGTTAAAGAAGCTTACTTTGGATTATGGGTTACATGATTATATATGTGAACTGATTTTGCTGTTTTACGTCTAAGAATCAACGATAGAAATACTTATCTTGTTTGAAGGAATAGACTTAAAGTCTGCTTAACTCTGTGTATCTTTGAGTAATGCGCTTGAGAGTCCATCAAGATGTATGTATTGGAGTCTGTAGGTAGTATACCAACGGTGGGGATAGATTGCGCTCAAAAGTAAAAACTGCAGATAATAACTGTATACGAGAATCGAAAAAGAAGGGGGGCCGGGGGAGACAACGCTGTTTGGCCATATCTTCCTTCAGAGACAACAGTACCTTCAGGGCTAGCTTTGTATCGTGTCATGCACTCATTGGGAATGATTCTTCCTGGACTTTATGTGACCAAGAATCTCCCATTAAACACATTGACTGTACCATTCGTTCGTCACCTTACAAGTTCCCTGCGCACACGTTGTAGGACCAGTCCATCCTGTGCCACCACACTGGCCGTAAAGGGGAGCACCGCCACCACCCGACGATGGAGGAGGAGTAGACGGGGGAGTAGACGGAGGAGTGCTCGGGGGCGGGCTCGAAGACCCATTGTCGACCCAGACCTTGGGGCCTGGCATGATGTATTGGGCAGGTGAGTTTGTCCACTTGTTGTATGCAATGCCAGGGTCGCTTGCCTTGTAGATTCCAGGAATCTTGACAAGGGGACCTGGAGTGCCTCCTCCGCTGCCGGTAATCTTGAGATGGGCACATTCCATATAAAATTGGGCCTTTCCGACGTGAGCTTCATGAAGACCGATATGCTCAACACGAACAAGGTAGTCGCCTGGTGGAATACGGTTCGGGATAGTGAACTCGATGCGGTCCTTTTGCCAAGTGCACCAGCTAGTATCGACATTCGGCTGGCCACCACAAAGACCAGTCTCATACACTTTGAACCAATCACCTAGTTGCCAACCGAATTAGTATTCTCAACGCTAGTTTTGTTTGTAAACTTTACGGGTTGTTTTCTTACCTGAACCATCGTAGCCGTTCAATGAACCAGAGACTTTGGACATGTAAACGAAGCCCGGGCCGGGATGCTCAATGAACTCATTGTACCAGAGTTTGAAGCCAACCCTACTCCCGGCAGCCACGGTGTAGGTCTGGGCAGTTCCTGTAGTGGCACCTTTGTTGCAACGTAACTCTGGAGAGTTGACAATCTCTGAAGTGAAGGATGGCTGGTAGTTATTACTGTTCTTGCGCATGTAGGTGTAGTCGCCACCCACAGCCTGGCCATTAACAATTAGTTGACTGAAGATGTAATGACATTGTACAAGAGGTACTGCCAGAACGGGGAGGACGACGGAGAGCCTCATCTTGAGGGTGCAAATGCGAAAGAAGTCTCAGGAATCAGAGAACTTTCATGTGAGGAAAGAGACCGTGGAGGAGTGCAAGATGGGTATTGTAACTGCGAAGATACCACCCTTAATATATGATTTAAATGTTTCGAGAGCCTTTTGACGAACAATCGCTACTTAGTCTAGACATCTGCACGACGCCCTCCGGCCATCTTTCGTTTGCTAACAACTGTAGAACAATAACCATACTGGAGAATATCCACCTCTCTCTCGCCCTGCGGAAGTAACAGGTGCGTTCCATGCGACCCATAATGATTGAATCCATGGTTAGTAGTTACGCAAAGGCGTGCAACTGGCCGTGATTAATTAATACCTCTTGTGGCACAGGGACTCTGTACTTGACCAGCTCATCCACTCAGGCAAAGCTAGTACGTTGCAGCCCAGAAAACACTCTATAGTTCCTTTTGCAATTGGTGCGATTTCTACTTCAAGTTTTGTTTAGAGAGGGATGTAGTAAATGAACTGATGCTGGGTCTTGGACTTTGGCCTTGGGATAGACCAAAGTGTGTCGCATAAAGTAACGTAAATAAAGCAGAGTACCACAATCTTTGAGACCTCGTGCTGGGCTCTGTGCCAGCTGTGCAGTCGCCAAGATGTATAAATTAACCATGATGCTGGTTGCTGATGTGACAAGTCAACTTGGCCAATGGTGCTCATCTGAAGCGTTTCTCTCATTGGCGACACTAGGACCGAAAGGTTCGTATAGAAGAATTTTCCGAGCCTTCTCGGGAAATTATTTGAAGCTCGGGACAGTGGCGCCAGATATAACGTCTTGGCAGCAGCCACCAGCGGTTACCGCTTGGCTCTCTGTTAAACAGGCAATCTGTGATGCCTGTACTCCATAGCAGATGTTGATTCTTCAATGGTGGAAAATTTAGATGTGATACAGTGCTGTCTTTGCTTTCTTTCGCCTGATGCATTTCTCGAAAAGCGACAGGACTGGATCAAATGAGACCTTCATACAAACCACACTAAGTCACAGACTGGATTAGAGATCTGGGCCCCAAGACTTTAGCGGGATTTAGCAGAGAAGCTGCCTAACCAGAAATATCTAATATAGTGGTTAATCGGACCGCATATTTCTTTTGAGCGCGGAGCGCGTCCGCCACTCCGATATCATCAAATACAAAATTAGGAAGGTCGCTTTTGGCAAGTGCATCTGATCTATTCCGTCCGGGTCATGTATGGCTCTTCTGACTGCCACTTCCATTACCGAAATAGACTACTTCTATGCCCGGTACCTTCTTATCTAATTGAAACTGGCATTACAAACATTGAACCCCAGCTTGTCCGGTTTGCTCCTGGTATAGATTTAGATACGTATAGAGACATCTGCTTGTAGCATTCGAGGTTATAATCTTGCGTGGAAATGAAATGCATGTGGATTCTAATCTGTCTGGCGTTAAAGCAGTATTAGACAGCAGTCAAAGGCTGTGACTGTTGGGAGTAGAAAGGCTATGTGTGCTGGGGTTGTTATTCTTTGTTACCATTTATTATATTTAATGCGTTACATAGTAAACAAAAACACCACACTGGCGACTACTCGCATTTCCAACTGATTGCTTTCGCATTCGTAGGGACTTCTGTCCGCTGCGAATTATTCCGTATACTGAATGTCAGATGATATTTTGTCGAGGTTAAGGTGTGAGTTGAAAGTAACCTGCTCGAGTCACCTCGGTGAACGGGATATATGGGCTAATGGTACATTAAGGGGATGAAGCAAACTATTGTGGCATTGATCGGGCCGCATTATATGCTGCGGACTTGAACCACTTCAGTCCCCGGTGAAAGAGAAGTAACAATCTACCAATCATCCGACCGAAAACCAATGGCAGACCAAATCGAGACCATGTCGTGATTCATTAGATTTCAGGTGTAGCATACAGCCCGGGCATAGTTGTGCAGCCACAACATCATAAAGTGAACCGCAAGACTTTCTCGGGTAACTAACAACATTTTTTTCAACGTAAACAGCTACTCTAACCGCTTCACTATTCTGAAAGACAGCGAGGGCAAAGTTCGTAACCAGCCCCATAGTGGTAGCCTCGTGGCGTACGATGATTACGTCGTGAACCCTACCAAGTCGCCGACAGATATTCCGTGCTGAGTGGAGAAAGAGCCCTATCAGTTGGGCACTTGAACGCATAGAGAAAGTGCGCAACCCCTTTATAAGACGGCATTCTATATATTCTGCATAGAAAGAGTCTTGAGGCTGCATAAGCTTGTGTTGGATGATAATTCCTACCGATATTGCTCCTTGCGCCACAAGAGACTAGATATCAATCGAATAGGTGTATACGTGCTACCAAGTCTGATAGCGGACGTTTCTTTTCCAAAAATACATAGACGACCCTCAGGAAGTCGGCTCACATTCATTATGATTCCGAAGAAATATGACTAGTTTTCCCGTGTACGGCGACCCTCGGGTCTCAACGGATATTGCGGCTTTCCGCAGGGAAATGTAATAGCATACAGTTGTCTACCAACTGAATGAACCAAATCAATCGGCTACATATGAATAATCTTGTCGCATTACAAACGAACTAAAGATTCCCAAGCAAAGCATCTTGCTGAGTAAAGACGAGAGATAGGTTGGTTGCTCAAACAGGAACAGGAACCCTCTTGCCGCGAGCCCGTTGGTCATGCCCATATTCTCATGATGTCTTGTAAATATGCAAAGAACTTGTGTGAATTCGTTCTGTTCTGCTGTAGATTGAAGGTGCGTCTGTCCGCATTTGACGCCTTTGTCTTTAGAGCTCTAATGGGCCAACATACTACTCCAGACTGTGCTATAACGAGGAGGGATGTTGCATTGGAAGTTGTATTAGAAGAATGCACCAGCTACAGCAAAATACTTGTCGCTATACTAAGACGGCAAGTAGCTAGCCCAGGGTGGAATGCTGACATACATACATCGTGGCCCAGATGCACGATTTGAAGCATGGTGTTTGAAGTTTCGAGTTTTTAACGATGGTCAAGTCAACATACATTATGATGTTTTTCCCTTGCATCCCGATAGAGCTTCATCAATCCACACCATCTCGTGTGGTCTCCACAAAAGAGAAATCTTCACCATAGGTCGAAAGATCAAGGAAAAGTTAATCTATACACATGACAAATGTGACAGCCTCTACCCTCAACGGGTTAAGCTGTGAAGCGTTTAGACCATTTAAGTTTGCAGGGGTAAAGTACAATGTACTACCTAATCAAGGAGGTCAACGCTTGTTTTCTAGTTTATTATGATGTCAGAGGTATGACTGAGCAAGAATTGCAGACAGAGTACCATTATATTAGTCGTCTCGGCTACGACATCGACGTCAGTTCTGCCATGCCCGTGCTGTATCCCAGTTCGCGATGAGATGACAAAAAATCCAAAGGAAGAACGTTTTCATCTGGCTATTCGATATCCTTCATGATTTCCGTGGTCTAGCCCAGTAGAAATCTGTTGCAACAAACCTATGTAGTAGTTGGTGGCATGTGAGTGAGGCTAGCTTGGTCGGACTTGCGCGTTTTTACGATAAAATACGGAATTCCGTATCAGAATCAGACAATAGGTACTGTAGCAGTTGTTTAGACGATTTCTGACGCGGACTTCCATAAAGTTAGTGAGGCCCGGACAGGACGTTCGGCACCAGAACCCAACCGAGAGATCCACTAAGAAAGTTGATTTCGGCAACCCCCTACAAGGGAACAACTGCCGGGATGACCCGAAACTTTCTCAAGAGGCGGGTTTGAGTATGAATACGCCAGTAATATACTCTACGGGGGTTTGAGATATCTGATCCGTGTCCGAAACGTGTTTGGATCTTGGAATTTATGGAAGTCAGTGCGCACACATCATGGCGGTCCAGCCTTGACCACTGCTTTGTTACCCCAATAGTTAAACCGCCTCTCCGGTACGCACTGCTATTCTAAGGAGAGCGTCCGCATTTCACCACCGGAATCCGTGGAACGATATTATCATTATCAGTGGAAATGTTACAAAGTCGGGTATTGCTCGCGTGCAAATTAGTGATTCACCTAGCCCATGTGCACACCCAAAACTTCGGGAGCTTTTCAGCTAGTCATGGACTTCTTTCGTGAAACGGCATTTGGTCACCTTGTGAGATCCTTGACCGGAGGAAAGATCCGTCAACTGCAATACCTCGAAGAGCAGAGCCCCGATTCATGGCGCAAGTACGTTAACCAGGAGGCATGCGCAAATGCAACACAATGCAGCCGAGTCGAGGGAACCGAGAGAAATTTCGACAAGAAACGAACAGAAAAGACCAATATAAGTTTCCAAAGTAGAGATGGTAGTGTGGATACAACCCGGACTATGGTTCCAGGCGAGGTGGGAGAAAGCCTCAACAATGCCACCATCAACCTGGAAAACGGGGGAAGTAACCGACTCGTAGAGTTTTTACCGAACGACCCAGAGGTTGGTGTCTTTAGGTCCTAGAGTTGTCTCTCATAGTCTAATTTTCGACTAGAATCCACAGAACTGGCCGTTGGTGAAGAAGGTGTTCGTGACCTTTCAGATCTGCCTTTTGACGGCCAGCATCTACATCGGCTCCGCCATTTACACGGCCGGGCTGAAGGATGTGATGCTGGTCTTTGGAGTCAGCCAAGTCGCCGCGCTGCTTGGTCTCACGCTTTTTGTGGCTGGATACGGCCTCGGCCCTGTGCGTTCCTCTCCTAATCTTTGTTCCAGAACGACTTTACTGACCGGAAACACAGATGATCTGGAGCCCTCTCTCTGAGATCCCCTACATTGGCCGCAATCCCATCTATATCGGTACACTTTTTGTCTTCATCCTCCTGCAGATACCAACGGCGTTGTCAGTCAACTTTGGCATGCTCCTCACTTTTCGCTTCCTCTCGGGGTTCGTTGGGTCTCCTGTCCTCGCAACCGGCGGCGCCACGTTGGCAGATATCTGGTCGCCAAAGAAAAGAGCGTATGCAATTGCGTGTTGGGGTATTGCTGCCGTGGTAGGACCTACGTTAGGCCCTGTCGTTGGCGGCTTTGCGGCCATGGCCAAGGGCTGGACGTGGCCCATCTGGGAGTTGATGTGGCTAAGCACCTTAGTATTCGTCTTACTCTTTTTCTGTCTGCCAGAAACAAGCTCGGCCAATATCTTGTTCCGTCGAGCGAAACGGCTTCGAGAAATTACGGGCAACGACAATTTCAAGAGCAAACCTGAGATCTTGGCCGAGGAGATGACAGGCAGGGACATTGTCATGATGTGTCTTGTGCGTCCATTCACACTCAGCTTCACTGAGCCCATGCTGTTGCTACTAAACCTCTACATCGCCTTGATCTACGGTCTACTTTATCTCTGGTTCGAGTCATTCCCGATCATATTCACTGGTATTTATGGCTTCAGCGATGGATTGGAAGGTCTGGCCTTCTTGGGTATCATGGCTGGAGCCTTCATTGCCATACCGCCTTTCTTCTGGTACGTACACAAATACCTCGAGCCACAATTCGACGAAAATGGCGACATTCAACCTGAAAAACGTATCCCGCCTGCTTTTGCCGGTGCATTTGCAATTCCATTATGCCTTTTCTGGTTCGGCTGGTCGGCGAGGGCGGACATCCACTGGATTGTGCCCATTATCGGCTCCTCATGGTTCAGCATTGGCTCCATGTTTCTGTTCAACTCAGTGCTCAGCTATTTTCCTGATGCGTACCCAGAATATGCCGCGTCAGTTCTTGCAGGCAATGATTTGTTCAGAAGCGCCTTTGGTGTGATTTTTCCTCTTTTCGCAAACACCATGTACGAGAGGTTGGGTGTGAACTGGGCGAGCTCTCTATTGGGAGTATTGGCGGTCGTATTCATCCCTATTCCGTTCGTCCTATACAAGGTATGTTTTATCCCGTTCATTCAACTGTGTCTAGAAATGGCTAACGTCATTCAGATTGGGGCCAACTTGCGGAAGAACCACAGCAAGTACGCGAGAAAGGATCTTTAGTTATGTTCAATTAGTCCAACTTATCATAATGGATACGCTAGATGAGCAAGTCCGACTCATCATTAAGTCATCCTCGTTCACTGTCCATCACACTCGTTAAACCATCTTTATCATCTATAGCATTATTCAGCCAGCGGTCATGGGCCTATTTTTACTATAATGCAGAACATCAAAGTTCGCAGGATTAAAAATCGGTCGCATTATTTAAGTGATCCACATCCCCGCCGTGCTTAGCCACAGATGGAGGGGAAGGTATATAAATGGCGCTGGATGACGAAACCACTCTGGGCCAGTGCAAAGAAATCACCTCTTTGATAGCGTTGGCCATAGTTACGTGCATCTTAGGCTTGGAGCAGAAGACAGCCGAGTAAAGCTGGGCTTTTTGTCCCAGTCACAATCCTCCCTCTGCCTTGGGTTCTAAGTCAAAATGCCATATTTGTCACAGGACAATACGGCCGACCTTCAGACCCACTTCTCGGCCTTGCCGGTGGATCTATCGGTCGGGCCGATATCCTGCCGACAGCTGGTACCCTACTGGGCCCCACCTGTCGCCAGTCTATAAGACCGGCTGCTACCAGCCGTAGCTCCAGCTCTTAAATAGTCATCAAATCCATCACCTATTTAACCGTGTCAAGTGGTAGCACAACCAGTTGCGATACCATGGGGTATTAACCCTCTGCCGCCGTTAATTACGATAAAAGGCAAATATGCCAAATCGCTATTAAGAGCTATTTAATTAGTTATCTTAAAGGCAACCAATCAGAAGCCATTATTTCTTTACTAGCCCGGCCGCCAATATGCGCCCACCAGCAGATTTTTTCGCCGCCGCCGGCCCACGCCGGACTAACCTATCCGGCCGGATCCGTCACACCTCCGGCCACTAATTTCACTACCCTTCTTTACGCTCTTTTTCACCTGTTATTTTACCTGTTATTTCACCCTTTATTTTGTTAAATCTACCGCTAATATTGGTGCCAGAGCTGCCGTTAATTGAAGCCCTTGAACAATAATAATAATAAAGTCGCCGGCCAGAGCCCTGCCGGAAGTGCGGTGCCAGATTCCCCTTAAGATCTGCGCTTTTTCGCTATATATACGCTAATAACTGCACCTATCGCTGCCGACTTTACTGTTAAGACTTTACATTTTAAAATGCCCTCTTTTGCCACCTACCAGACTGTAAGCCGCCGTCGCTGGCTCTATTACAGCCCTTACTGCCTTTGCCGTCAAATTTACCGTCACTGCCGTTAATTATAATAGTCTCTTTGCCACCCTCCAGCCTATTAATGAGCGAGCGATCTATGTCACCAGTGGTGCCGACCCTCTTCTCAGCCGCGAAATTTAACGCTGCCGTTAATGCCCTTGGCTGGAGGATAATACTAATATAAATCCGGGAAGATATACTCCGCTATAAGAATAAAAAGGCAAAGGAAACACGTAACCCTCGGCCAGCAGCAAGATACATAAAGCCACCGCCGCCAACACCACTGCTAACGTATGCCTAGCTACGTCAGCCACGTTAACTACACCCTAGATATAGAGGAGGTAACCCACCTAGAAGTAGATTTCACTAGCAACTTCAAAAGCAAGAGGAAAAAATCTAAGCTCTTTAGCAGTAAGTCTGCTAGCTGTATAACCGCCTGCTGCCTCTACTACCACCTTATAAAGCTGTATAGTACTGTGGTTAAGATGCCCTAGATAAAGGAGATAATAAGGAAGACGATAAGGAAGACGACAATAATATTAGCTGTACAGTAGAGACAGGTCTTTAGGATGATGATAATAAATCTATTTACACTAGGGATTATTATGATAACTGTAATAAAGTCGCCAGCTAGCCAGCTATATCTACCTAACCAGCCTCCACCTAGCCAGCTTTCAGCCAGCCAACTTACAGCCTATACCAACACTATTAACCTGTATATATACCCAGCCAGCCAACTTACAGCCTATACTAACACTATTAACCTGCGTATACACCCAGCCAGCCAACTTACAGCCAGCCATCTTACAGCCAGCCAGCTTACAGCCAGCCAGCTTACAGCCAGCCAGCTTACAGCCAGCCAGCTTACAACCAGCTAACTTACAGCCAGCCAGCTTACAGCCAGCCAACTTACAGCCAGCCAGCTTACAGCCAGCCAGTTTACAGCCAGCCAATTTACAGCCAGCCAGCGTATATACCTAACCAACCAGCGTATTAATATAACTACCTAGACCTACCTAGTGATAATAACTAGGACTATAGTAGTGACGATAATGACACTGCTAGAGATAATACTAATAGATATAGGGACTTTAACGACTATAGAGATAGGTATAACGGATATAGTGATAATAGTTATGGCGATAACGTTAATAACTATAATGACGACTATAACGACGACTATTAACCCTTAGGTGTACCCTTTCTGTAACGGCTGTAACAGCCTTGTAGAAGCCCAAGGCATACGGTTAACCACCCCGTTAACCAGCGACGTTCTAAATAATCGCCATACGACGATTATTTCCATTATTAAGGGGGCACTTATCACAGGACAATACGGCCGACCTTTAGACCTACTTCTCGGCCTTGCCGGTGGATCTATCGGTCGGGCCGATATCCTGCCGACAGCTGGTACCCTACTGGGCCCCACCTGTCGCCAGTCTATAAGACCGGCTGTTACCAGCCGTAGCTCTAGCTCTTAGATAGTTATTAAATCTATTACCTATTTAACCGTGTTAATATTAGCTTTGCTAAGAACATGCACATTAAGTTAACGTACCTACTTCCCGACCACCCCCCTATTCCGACTACCTAAAAATGCCTTATTAACCCTACTATCTACTATAACCCTCCTATTTTAAACAATCACCACTTTTACTGCTTTTATTTAAATCGCTTTATTTTTTATATATAACTTCTTTATAGCCTAATAGTTTAATATACTAAAGATAACCTTAACTAGGTAATTAGGGCTATTGCTAATAGTACTAGTTAGCGCTAAGCAGCTTGTATCTACAGCATCCCTAAGACTGTTAAATAATAGTAGGTGACTAGAGTGATAAGTAAATACGCTGTAAATGTAAAGGTAGGTCTCTAATATTGCTAAAGCTAAAAGCTGCTCCCTCTAAGTTCTTCTTTTTGCTCCCTTAGTCCTGTGCGCACTTGCTTTGCCTGTATATAAACCTAGCCACGTGACTTACTGCGCTTTATATGCGCTTAGTCGCTACGCCTTTGTGCGGATATAAGGTTACGTGATGTATAGCCTTACCCTTTCCGATCTGTCTGACTACCTCTAATATAGCGCTCTTTCTTCTTTAGGCTTCTGACCTAGAAGCTATTTGCGCTGTTAGTAGTATTATTAGTTTTTTTATTTTATTACTATATATTCTCTTTTTAGTGGCTGCTTGCTTTATAATGTTATACTAAAGGGATAGGTGTAAGGGCTTCTTCTGTTTTTTTTTATCTACCTATATAGGCTGTTTCTTCTTTTTTAAATTAAGGCTGTTCCTTTTTTTTATATTAGGCTTCCTCTAGCTATATAATAACTTTTTATAGTTATTTTTTTTCTTTTTTTTTTTTTTTTTTTTTACCTTAAATAAACCTATACGGTATCCCTTCCCTTTATCTACTGTATTATTACTATACGTTATTATAGTGCTAACTAGTTATTATTACTACTAAATAAAAGTATATTCTATACTTCTGCTTGCCTTTATTTTTATATAAGCGCTGTATATCTAGAGTGCTTCCTATACTTATTATATACTTATATACTAATACTGTTATAGATTTTTTAAAAGCTTATTTACTACTTTATCCTACCTACTAATTACAGTATGTTTACTACCCCTACTTACTTACTGCTTAGTTACTAATATTTATTTAATAGATAGCTCTTAATAAGTATAAGTCTAGTAGCTTCTTTAGTATTAATATATATTTTATACTGCTTAGTTACTACTCTAGCTAATTACTAACTTTATATAGAAAAAGAAAAGTAAAAGCGCTATCTAAAAGCGCTATAAGTATAAATAAGTCTATAACGCTCTCTATATACCTTATATATACTACCTCTACTTAAATAAGTTAGTAAAGCGCTACTCTAACTAGAATAATATATCTTTTTATTATTACTACTTATTCCTTACTTACTTTATCTTTTAGGTTAGGGTATACACTATATATATTATACTAATAGCAGCTACTTATATCTAGGCCTTATATATTTATTTTCTATATATCTTATATATTACTTATACCTTACTTACTTACTTCTAGATTTCTTTTTTAATACTCCTATAGTACTATATCCTTAACTAAACTGCACTTATATAGTAGGCAGCCCTTAAAAATACTAATAATATGCTTACAGTAAGATTTTCCTACACTACTCCCTTAAGTCGTACACGCTAACCCTTCCTAGCTTTATACTGCCTTCTATTAGGCAGGTAATAATATAGCTTATACGCTTACTATATTACATACTGCTGGCGCTGGCGCTCCTGCTGTACTGCTTGCTTCTACTATAGTCGCCCTGCCTGTTACGCCCCCTGTGCCTCTTGCGCCCCCTGCTGTGCCCTCTGTTGCCCCTGCTGTGCCTGCAGGCGGCCCTGCGCCTGGTGCCGGCGCTGTTACTATAGCTATGCTGCAGTTTACTTTTAAGTAAGCTAAATGTATTACCTACTTAATTAAGATTATAGCTTTTTTAATAGCTTATATATATACTTTTTTATTACTACTTATACTCTACTAATTAAAAGCTAACTTATAGATAGTATTATACTGTCTTTTAAAAGGAGGTTTAGGTATATACTGATAAAGCTATAACTATATTATACCCTTATAAGGGTTATAAGTAGGTAGAGGAATAAGGTAAGCAGGATATAGAGCTACTTAAGGGCGGTAAGGACACTAGCCTTAACGTTAAGTAAGCAGCTTTTATACTACACTTTTAGATAGTCTTTTAGCTTATTAGCTGCTCTTACTTACACCTAGTGTACTGCTATTTTTTCTCTTTTTTTTAGTCTTAAATACCCTAGCCTAAAGGCCTTAATCGCTTAGCCTACAGGCCCTTAACGCTACTGCTTTATTACTTTTTTATATCTTATACTTTTTAATAAGTAACCTTATTTTAATATATTACTATAGCTTTTAAGTATCTTCCTTACTACTATATTTTTTCTAATAGATAAGATATTACCTATTCCGCTTTAGTCCTTTATAGTTAAGGATTTCTTTTACTTTATATAACTGTTTAGTATCTATTTTATATAGTAATAGCTGCTTAGGCTTTTTACTATTCCTACTTCTAAAGGGCTTTAATAGTAAGATTAGGAAAATATTATAAACGTAATAGTAGATAAAAATATTAAGTTAATAGGCTAGGCCGTATACGCTAATAACGTTAAGTATATAGAAAGGTCTTAGCCACTTATCTGTAAGCTTCCTATTTAGGTGCTTCTACTTTATATTTTTACTAGATAATAACACCTATTTACTAATATTAAACCTTTTTAATATCTTTTTTTTATTATAAGCTTATATCTACTATATACTTACTTTACTTAATAGGAGCTTTAGGTCTACTTTTTTAATATAAAGTTACTAGACCTTCTTTTTAGCTAATATATTAATAGTTAATATTAAGCCTACTATTAGTATATCTATAGGTAAGGGTAGGTCTTAGCCTATTAGTGTTTTATTTAGTAATATACTAATAGATAAATAGTATATATTATTATATATAAATTAGGCTAGGTAAAGTCATTATACCTAATCTGCTTAATCCTTAGTATAGAAGTAGTAAAAGTAGTACTTAAGGTTCTAGTTTTACCTTTTAGTCTGCTTATCTGTCTGTAGGTAGAAAACAGTGCTTAGGCGGCATTTTACCTCTAGGAGGTAGCAAAGGTATACCTAAAACTTACTTATAAACAGCACGCCCTTATTAAAAATAATCCCTTTAGGTATTCTAAAGGTTATAAACACCCTTATAAATAGTAGATTAGCTAGGCTGCTTATAGTAAGATATAAGTTTATAGTAATATAGATACTATATTTAGTATATTAATTAACTATAATAAGAATAACGTTATATAGTTTCTTTCTAAGTACTAATATTAATAATAGGAGTCTTATAATAAAGTCTATTAATATTTTAATATATAGGCGTTTTAGCGCCAGTAGTAAAGCAAGGTAGCCATAAGGGCGATAGTAGTATAGTTTTATTCTTTAGCATATTATATATATATTAATATATTCCTTAATATCTTTTTATAATTTATCCTAATAGTAGCTTCTCTATAGTAGCTTTATTATTTAGCTAACACTTAGATATCCTATATACTTTATATTATAGTAATTCTTTAGTATCTTTTTTTTTATACCTTTTTTCTATAGTATATAGACTTATACCTTTTTATAGAGGAGACCTTTTATATTAATATACTAGGCTTCTCTACTGCTTTTTCTCTTTTTAAGCCTAGCTTAGTTACTTTACTTTTACCTTTTAGACTACTATTTTTCCCTTATAAAGGTATCCCCTTATTAAAGTCGTAATAATATAGTAATTATTAGCTCTACTTTACTATTTACTATTTTAAAATTATATTAAATATTACTTTTCTATAAGACGTACGATTTATAACTTATAGCCCTAGCGACAGGCTTAAGCAGTCGGCCCTCTGCTCTATCGCCTCTTTGGCGCAGCTTCCGTTTTGCTCTCCAGTTAGTCCCTTCCCTTTAGTTAGGCTAGGGTTAGGTGCCTACCCCTTTTCTCTAGCCCTCTTCTCTTGCGCCCCCCTCGTATTGCCTCTACGCAATCGCTACGACACAGAGGGGCTCCTAATCTTGCGCTGCTTTCTATAGCTGTGCTAATATAGCCTCTATGTTACTCTCTAATGGCTGCTCTCCTATATCTATAGTATAGTCTAGTCTTCTTAATAACCTGTCTATAGGGTTTTATTTCTCTAGCTTAAACTTAATCTTAATATTATATACTGTTAGGTTATTAAGCTAGTATAGCTGCTTTAGGTTAGGGTGCTACTTTATATCTAGAAATTAGAGGTTAAAATAATCTATTTAAATAGTAATTATCTTCTTACTATAGCTAATATATTAGTATTACCTTTTTAAGCTATTAATAATTACTAGTAGCTTTATATTACTAGTATTATAGTATATTTTAGCTTTTTACAGTTTTCTTAACTAAAAGGTAACTAGATACTATTTCTTTTTATACTGTTAGACTAGTATAGCCTTAATAGTAAATTTTAAGGCGTTTATATAGATTATAGTAGGTAGGTTAGGGTTAAAGTGTTATAACACTAGAGCTTTAGTAAAGGCTGTAATAAGCTACTTAAATGCCGCTTTAGCTAGGGGATCTAGCTCTAGCTTGCCTTTCTAGTTACCTTTAAGCTTATTAGTTAAAGGGGCTATAATCTTTAAATAGTTCTAGATAAAATATTAGTAGAATCCTATAAACCCTAGAAACGTCTAAATATCTTTTATACTGTTTAGAAGTAGCTACTATATAACTACTTTAATATAACTTTACTTTATAGAAATACCTTTTATTAATACTATAAAGCCTAAAAAGCTAATTATTATTTTATAAAATTTATATTTTTTTAGGTTAAAATAAAGCCCTTACTGCTTTAGCCTTATAAAGACACTATATATATAGTTTTTATACTTTTTAAGGTTACTACTATAAATTATAATATCATCTAGATATATAATATATATTACATCTACTAGCCCTACCAGTACTTTATTAATATATAATTAAAATATTACTAGCATATTAACCAGCCTAAAAGGTATAACGTAATACTTAAAGTGGCTGTATTAGGTATAAAAGGCTGTCTTCTACTTATTACCTATATATATATATATCTAATAGTATATATTCTTAATATTAAACTTAATATATATCTTAACACTAGATAGTTAGTTAAGGATTTTACCTATTAATAGTAGCAGTATATAGTTTTTTCTTATTACTTTATTAAGCGTATAGTAGTTAATATAAAGTTACAGCTTACCTCCTTTTTTAAATATAAAAAGGATTAGTATGCCTTTTAGGCTTATTAATAGATAAATCTAGCCCTAAGCTTCTGCTTTCTAAAGGTATTTATATAGGGTTTTAAGTTCTTATTCTAATAATATATAAATAGGCCCTTATAGTACCTTAGTACCTTCTTTAAGGGTAATATAATACTTATATATTAAGTGTTTAGGTAGGCTAAGCGCTTTTTCCTTAGAGAAAAGCTTTTAGAAATCTAAGTACCTAGTAATCTATTTATACTACTTAGGTTTACTACTCTCTATTTTTATAGGCGCTATAGGGGCGATATATAGCGTAAGTATAGTTACTAATACCTATAGCGTATAGAACTCCTTTTTTATTCTTATAAGGCTGACTTTTTAACTGTAATAAGGGTATTACTACTGTTTTATCTTTTAGTCTACTACTAGGTTTACTTTTTTTAACTAGTTAATACTAAGGATAAGTGTTAGCTGCTAGAGATCTACTATAATAAAGCAGTATAGTTAGTGTTTTATTACTTTTATACTGTCTATAGCTTTAATATAAAAGTAATATAATCCTACTGTTAGTATTAGTTTATTATTTATATCTACTAAAGGGGCAGATAGGTAGATTTAAAGAGGTTGCTTGCTAGTAAACATACTTAGGCTTACTATATTTACTTCTAATCCTAAGTTAATAAGCGCCTTTATTACTGTCTATATAGCGCTTTTTTATACTATAAATAGGATCTTAATATAGCACCCTTATTACTATCCTCCCCTTATAGCTGCTACTAGAATATTATTTATATTATTTACTTCCTTATAGTAATCACGCTATATATACCCCTTTTTTTTATATTACTTACAGGTCACTTTAGGGTATCTATTTATATAATAGCCTTTTGCTCTATAGGTATAGTATATACCCTACAGCCTCTCTGCTTAGAGGCAGCTCCTTATAAGATATCTAATCTTATAATAATTATAGTATTCCCTATTAGTTATCTACTTAGTTATAACTTTTAAGCTAGGTGTAGTGGCGTGGCTGACGTTCTTACGCTGCTTATATAGCGCTTACATCAGTTAGGGGTTATACTGGTTATATTATAGACAGCGCTATAGCTTATAGGCTTACTTTATATGCCTTACTAATAACACTAATTCTATATATATCTTTAGAAGTATTAGCTGTAAGCTAATAGCTTATTAGATACTTAGTTATAGCTTTATTAGAAGGGAGGAGATATATTATTCTTTTAAAATAATATAAAAAAGCTTTATTTTAAACGCCTTATATTTTATAAGGAATCTGTTAAGACTTTAGTTTACTTTTTAGTAGAGGTAATCTAGCTATAAGGTTACTATAACTATATAGCTTTTTAGGTCTAAAATCTAATTATAAAGGAACTCTTTAAAGGCTTCCTATATCTTAATTATTTATTCTATTAGGTTTTAACCTTTTTCTATTAAGTGTTTTATCTATACCCTTTTTATATAGCTTTAGAGACAGCTTATTATAAACGCTATTTTATTATAATTACTATAAATCTACTTTAACTATAGTGTAAAATATATTTAACAGTTAAATAGGAAAATCTAAAGTTCCTTATATAATTTTTTATTATATAATAGTATAAAGAGAGATAAAGGTTAATATAGGTGTAAACTATTATCTAATTTAGTACTTAATAAGGTTACTAAGCTGTCTTAAGCCCTGCTTTAGTCCCTTAAAGGTCTGCTATCTATATCTATAGCAGTATAAGTTACTCCTTAATTTAGAGTATAGCTGCTGCTTTAGAGCCGTAAGAGCTTTTTATATTAGTAATAAATTTAGGACTCCCTGTAAGCAACCTTAAGCTTCTCCTTTAATTATTACTCTTATTCCTCTAGTATTTTAATCCTATAAGATAAGCTGTAGCTACTTAGAGTGCTTATATATATAAGTAAGGGGGGTAAAAGGCAGTTAGGTTAATTATCTATAGCTTAGGCGCTATTCTGGTTATACTTAGGTATAGCAACCTCTCTAGTAATATAATAAGTATTTACAGGTATATTACTTACCGGTCTAGTCGTCTAGGTAAAGCTTTTAGTCTATTAAATAATAGTAGGTAACTAAAGTAATAAGTAAACACACTGTAAATATAAAAGTAGGTCTCTAATATTACTAAAGCTAAAAGCTGCTCCCTCTAAGTTCTTCTTTCTGCTCCCTTAGTCCTATACGCACTTGCTTCGCCTGCGCATAAACCTAGCCACGTGACTTACTGCGCTTTGTGCGCGCTCAGTCGCTGCGCCCTTGCGCGGACACAAGGTCACGTGATGTACGGCCCCACCCTTCCCGATCCGTCCGACTACCTCTGACAAAGACCATATTGTAAAACCGTATAACTAGTGCCTAGGCAAGGCCTAAGGCCTTTTCTGATTACTAACAATTATCTATCAGCCAGGAGGCTAAATTGGCTAGTTAGGTGTAAATCCAGGCAGACCTTGGTCTTATGCTAACCTATTAATAACTGAGGGACTTTGCCTAGTGTATCCTCTATATAATAGGTGATAATAAACTGATTAGGAAGAAGTAGATAAATACCTTTCTATAAAGGAATCCCTCTATTAAGGTCTAAAGAAGTCGCTCTATTAATTCTAGATATATTAATAGAGTATCTATTAAGGTTATTAGGGATTAGTTTAAATATCTTATAATACCTTATGTTATAGCTATTAAACTAACCTATTAATATAATATAGATAAGATGTCGCAGGATATAGGATATATAAGGCGTTAATTGCTGCACGCAATTAGCGGCGTCGCTTTTGCGACAGTTATGAGCCCTTTGCCTCTACGAGTTATTGTGTACCTTCCAGCCTTTAACGCACGGATCGCATAGGTCGCGGGTTCGATTCCTGCTAAGTGAACTGGTCTGACTATGGATTCACCTCCACGCTAGCTCTCAGGGCCAGACCCCAGCTGAAGGGCTGAGCTCTGGGGGGGTGTGTCGCAGGATATAGGATATATAAGGCGTTAATTGCTGCACGCAATTAGCGGCGTCGCTTTTGCGACATAAGATTA